>CM076580.1:1643151216-1643412401 GCA_034641835.2 Pinus albicaulis
GGCGCTAAATCCATTTTCATTCATAATGGAGGGGTGTACAATATCATACAGATACTTAAATATCAGCTCGAGGTGGGGTCTAAGCATCTAGGCGATTTTTTTACATATTTGGGCTTCATCCTTAAACCATCTAGTTATAGGATATGTGACTTGGAATGGCTTATAGAAAAATTTAATAATAAATTGGGTTGCTCGGCATAGAAGTGGATGTCCTTGGGAGGCAGATTAATTATGCTTAACTAAATTTTACAAAATATTTATGTCTTTTGGATGCATCTTTTCTTATTGCCTAAAGATATTATTACAAGGATACAAAAGATTATGGGAAGGTTCCTTTGGACTGGTGAGGATCCAGGGACGGGCAAGCACAAGCTACATTTGGTTCGATGGTCAATAATAGCTAGTCTTGTAGATGCGGGTGGTTGGGGGCTCATCGACCCAGGTACATTTAACAAGGCACTCTTGATTAAAATTTGTGACGACAGTGGAGGGTACTGGACTGTTCTACCATCATGAAAGATAAATATATGTTAGGTTAATATTTCACATCATGGGTTGGAAGGTGTGTGAAAAATAAGATACAATCCTCAAACATCCTGGAGGATTTTACACATTGTTTTAGCATTACTTATGGGATAGGTCAGATGGAGTGTGGGTGATGGTTCAAAAATATATATTGAACTTGATGCCATTGCTGGCTTCATGGGAACCACTCGCTATCTCTACAACTCCTCAATCATTTGCACAGTCTATAGATTGTACATATAAAACATATTTTCTATCATAGAGAGCAAAATCTGAATGGACAAGAGTGGATGTTTATGGAGGATATGGGTTTAATAGGGGTACAGGACATTGAGTGGCTGGAATATTTCAAATCTAAGGCAGGCAGGGGTCTCCTTGAAGAATGTGGAAGATCATTTGTGTTGGGTTGAAACATTGAGAAAGGGCTTTCCGGTAGTTGAGGATATCTACAATAATTTTCCATCGTCGGAAAGGAACCTCACAATCATCTACACTTGAATTTGATATGGAAGTTAAATATGCCACAGAAAATAAAATGTTTTGGATGGCTTGCCATCCATAATCGCATCATGACTTGGAAAAATTATCCAGGGTAAATTTTGCTTACCCTTAACCAAGACCTTTTACTTTGGCTGATAAATTAGAATTGCATTTACTTAAAGCATTAATGAACATAAATGAGCAACTGTAAGCCGTGAAGAAGAGGAACATAAAATGTCAAGATCAACAATCATAAGAACATGTCGCTTGATAATGGAGTTCATATAGGAGGGACTACATCTTCGGGCCTTGGTGTCAAGATGGTGTAGGCCACTGCATTAAGTTTTGTAAGAAGAAGATGTACATGGATGTGTTTCTCTGACATACAAGGAAAATTTTCTCATACAGTAGTGGCTAGACCTCTCTACAAGATGTTCCACTGTGGAACTCTCATGCATAAGAAGGACTCCTATCAGTATGAAAAATGCTCACACATAAATACTGTGAGTATCCCGCCGATATGGCAAACAAGGGACTTCAATAACATACGTGTGACACAGAGTATCCCGCCAACATGGCCTGAAAAGGATCTCAACAACATACATGAGTATCCGACCAATATGGCATCAAGGGATCTCAGCATAATACAAGCCCAAGACAAAAATTACATCAATAACAAAACAAGACAAGATCCCACGACTCATACATCAACAGGGATTTGTACAACAATAAGAATCTCAGGAACAAAAAAGTACATGAAAGCATCACATCATATACCTCACGCTGAAGATGACTAAAGAATGGATGCTACTTGTTGTCGCTCCTAGAGATAGCCTAGAGTTGTGATAGACCAGTGCCTAGGACATCTTATATAGCAAGGAGCATTTGGTATAACAGAGGGAGTTATCAATAGCAATCTCTCATGCTATCTCTTGTAAAACAAGGAAAATTAATCTGAATGGGACCAAGACCCTCAGAAAACTGATACATAGAACAGGATATTGCAAAGGCAACATGCAAAACTCCAATACAAAAGCAACAGACAATTCAGAGACAACTTACTGTAAAGAGGGCCAATTCAGAAATACTTCACAGAAATAAGTTATCAGAAGGTGTATGTAGTGAATGAAATGTAGAGGAAATATTAGTTAACATTGAGTTGATATCCAGATACACAATACCACCATGCATGGGCTTACCAATCTAAGAATCCATACAAAAAAATAGCGTTTTAAAAACACCCTCCCAAAGAAACTGATATAGCAGAAATGTGGTTTAGATGATTAATGGAACAGAATATCATGCATGAGCCATATTTAAAGCACTTGACTAATCCCAGCATGGATATCAACTAGGATAAATCCATACCAAAAATTAGTGAGCCACTTGCATTCCAAAACATGATACAAGAAAGATGGATGAAATGAAATGATCTATTTAAATAACACATAAGAGAAAGTTACAGACTGTGAAATACCAAAGACCAGAATCCTCTTTGATAGATGGAACTCCTCCTCACTGAAACCCTATGGGCTCTGAGCCTTCATACAAGATTTCTACAAAATGTATACAAAAATCCTTTCACTGCATAATTTTCTGATAAAATCTAGAACCCTATATCATCTGTTCTTTGGGAGCTTTATAGGAGAACAAGAAAACTCCAAAAAGGGAGTAGGTGATGAAAATTTAATTGTATCATTAAAACAAAATGGCGGAGAAGTGCACGCCCATACTGCTCGATGACTTTGTAATGTTGTTTGTACTCTGTGGCCTGCTAACTGAAATAAATGCACTGGGTAGAAATTTCTCCAGGAACACGGCAAAGCAGAGAGATGTCATAAAAATTTCGTCCTTCCCTGAAAGAAAATGGTGCTGAAAAGAAAGCTTTAGGGCATTGTTTTCTGCGAATGGTACCCTCTGCCTTCTAAAACCTGAGTCACAGCTGAAAATCTTCATTGCCAAACATTGAATTCCTCGATCATTTGTTGATATTTTTATGCTGCTCCATTAATGTTTTCATCTGCGAAATTGGCGCCTTGAATGTCCCTGCAGGGTTCGACAGATTTTAACCCTGCTTCTTTAATGGAAGTCTTATCGATTTGCCTTCTTAGGCCTTTCTTCATAATTCAGCTCTCAAAAATGGTCCTTTGACGTGCCCTCTATCACAGTAATAGCGACTGTGAATCATGATGGTTTTCCACCGATGTAAACCTGCAAAACCCGCAAACTCGTCAAGAAAACAAATGCATGGGGACGATGATGCAGCGGGGATGACTGTGTAGCAACGCGGCATCATGAAATGGCGGAAGTATGCGGGGTGGCGATGAAAAATGTAGTGGAACAATGGTGGACAAACCGGGTGGAGGTTTTTCACGTAAAACAAATGAAGATTTGACTGAAGACTGGAATATATACGGGAGGAGGAAAAATATGACAAACAAATGGAACAGTGATGAGTGGACATACGAAAGACTATGTGGAAAGGATGACGTGGTGGTACGAGGTCCATGGCAGACATGTGACTAAACCTGGACCATCTGATCTCAGGGGAGATCGACGGTTGAAAAGGCATTGGGAGCGATTGACAGTGGGCCAAGGGTGTATTTGCTGTAGATTAAAACTTGTGCAGCTTCGATGCGCAACGACCATTAGATGAAGACCTCCATATCCGACGGTTATCATGAATATCGCGCCGTGACTATGGACGAACAATAATGCATGATGGAGGGTGGTTTCTGGGTCGTACGCGAAGACACACGGCAAGAGATGTATGGAATCACTCCGAATTGAGGAATATTGCTTGCCTCCGAAAGGCAGTGTGATGAAAACCGACGGGTTTTGAACAGTGCATAGCGCGGGGTCCGCCGGGGCGAGAGTATCGTGAGTCGTTGATCGGTGGATGATCAGACGGGAAAATGAAGGGGGACCGCGTGCATGATGGGGTTGCAAAGGCCATTGGATCTGCGTAGATCGATGATCTAAAATGCGCCCGATATGTATATTTGATAAGCGCCCATTGGACTAGCTCTTGGTCTCGGGGCTGGGTCATGTGGAAGGAAAAGGGCGCAGGGGTTTGGCTGAAAGGGGCTAAGGCCTAATATATTTTCAAAAGTGGGTTTTTCGGCCCTTTTATGCAATTTTGAGTCTGGGAGAAGGCGACGATAAGTGGCCCAACAAGAAGGGATTGCTTGTCAAAGATTCAATGGGGGCTGAAATGATCAACGTCGGCTCCATCTGGGGATGGCACGTTCATCTCTGAACGTGTCAAGAACTTCACAGACCATCAGATACTCTTCTGTGTGAACTCTGCCCTTCGACACCTCTACTTTTACTTCATGATTCATCACGACACCCACATTATTCAAACAAAAACAAAAAGGAAACTGATATACAATATAATACATCAGGCTGCCTTTGCCCGAATCAGAACTGTAAGTAGGGCTTGAGAAATTGGCCATTTACAGGGGCGTCAAGTAAGTATCCCTGCAAATTCTCTTGCTTGAAAGTGTTATTACCTCCCTGTTCCACAATTTTGAAGGGGCCGAACCACAGTGGATCGAATTTACCATGTTTTCCTTTTTCAGCCCTCCGGATATCCCACCTGAGCACTAGATCACCAATCTGCAAATTCTGATCCTTAGCATGCTGATCAAAAAGGTATTTCATCTTCTCCTAATACTCTGTCAGCCTTTGATTTACCTGATTGCGTGTTTCTTCTAATTCCACCAGCTGGTTTATTCGCCTAGTCATATCATCAGGCTCTTCTTGACTTTCCTGCATGAATCGGGCTACTAGTAGGGCTAATTGAATAGGAAATATTGCTGCCCTCCCATATACCAATTCATATGGGGAGTTTCCAGTTGCTCTCTTGCTGGTAATTCTATTGGCCCACAGAAAAACTTTAACTGGGAATCCCAATTTTTCTGGTTTTCATTTATAGCCTTCTTCAATGCCCTCACCAGGGTTTTATTGGAAGACTCTGCCAAGCCATTTCCCTGTGGATAATAGGCTGTAGAGTGAATTAGTGTGATATTATATTGTTGGCAGAAACTCACAAACTTTGCATATTTGAAAGCCTGTGCATTATCAGTCACTATTCTGGCAGGACAACCAAACCTGGATATGATGTTTTCTTCCATGAACTTTATTATCACAGCATCAGTAGCATTCCTTGCAGGTATGGCTTCCACCCATTTAGTGAAATAATCAGTGGCAATTAATATCCATTTATGCTAACCACTTGATTGAGGATGTATTTCACCTATAAAATCAATTCCCCATTGTCTGAATAGTTCATCCACGTGCACAGGAATCATGGGCAGAGGTGCCAACTTCTGCCTTTCAACAAATTTCTGACACTTTTCACATGCTCTAACCTGGGAAAAAACATCTCCAAAAAGCTTGGGCCAATAGAAGCCAGCCTTCAGGATTTTATGAGTAGTGGCCCTCCAGCTGTAGTGACCTCCACAGATACCTTCATGGAATTTAGCTATTATACTCTCTACTTCATCCTCTGTGAGACACAGGAGTAAGATTCCTGAGGGGTCTCTCCAATATAGCTAGCCATTGGTGACTATGTACTTCTGTGATTTCAATCTTAGTGTTCTGTATTTAGCTTTATCGCAGCTTGGAGGACAACTGAGTGTGAGGAGATATTCTACTATCTCTTTGTACCACGGACTGGTGAGGTACTTTAGATGTGTTTCTGGAGTAGCTACTCCAATTCCCTGTCGCTCTTCTTGCTCTTCAGATTCCTCACCTGCTATAATGGACAAATTTATGGCCAGAACTTGATAGTTTGATTCAGATAACATTTTAGCAAGCCCCTGTGCTTTGATCAGCTTAGTAGGGCGGATGTCTAAGTCATACTCCTGTATTTTAGCAATCCACTTCCCCCTTTTTCCTTCACTATCCCCCTGGATAAGAATATATTTTACAGCAGCTGCAGGCACAAATGCAATGATGTGGGACTGTAATATATACACGCGGAATGCTTTGAGGGATTTTACTAGGACGTATGCTTTCTTTTCCAATATGTTGTACTTTGATTTTGCATCATGGAGCACCTAACTGAAAAAGGCGATAGGCTGCTCATACCCCTCCTCATTTTTCTACAATAAAACTCCTGCTATTGTATGAGGCGATGCAAAAGAAAATATCATGAAAGGTTTAGCATAATCTGGTCCAGCTAACACAGGGGCTTCTTAAAAAGCAATTTTTATCCTGGTAAATGCCTCTCATGATTCCTGGGACCATTTAACTTCATTATTCTTTTTCAGCATGTCAGTTATATGTTTAACTATTTCAGCATAGTTAGGAGTAAGCCTTCTCAGGAAATTGATGCGCCCTAAGAACACCTGTACCTCTTTCTTATTTCTGGGAAAATAAATACCATTTATAACCTCTACCCTCTTAGGATATATCTTCACCCCATCTTTTTTTACAATGTGTCCCAAAAGTTTTCCCTCTTCTAATGCAAATAAAGACTTTTTAGGATTTAGAGAGAGACCATACCTTCTGCACTTCTCAAAGGTTCTACGCAGATGTTCAATATGCTCAGTCTCACTCTTTGAAAATACAGTGATATCATCAAGGTAGACTACCAAAAATTTATCCTGCTCCCCAACAAAAGCAATGTCCATGGCCCTCTGAAAAGTGGCCCCTGCATTAATCAATCCAAAAGGCATCCTGGCATACATAAATGTACCCCATGGTGTGGTGAAAGCAGTCTTCTTTTGATCTTCTGGAAGTACAGCCACCTGGTTATAACCAGAGAATCCATCCATCATTGAAATCCTAGAAGCTCCAACCACCTTCTGTAGGATGTGATCCATCTTAGGCAGTGGATAATTATCCTTTAAGGATGCTCTGTCTAAATTTCTGAAATCCGCGCACATCCTTATTTCTCCATTCTTCTTTCGTACAGGGACTAGATTTTCCACCCATTCAGAGTACCTCAATGGCACAATTATTTTGGCCTTTAACAGCTTCTTGATTTCCTTCTCAATAGAGGGAAGCAGTAAGAGATTTATTTGTTTGAGATTCTGCTTATGGGGCTTTGCATCTCCCTTCAGTGGAATTTTGTGCTGCATAATACTGACATCAAAAGTTTTCAAGTCCTGATAGGACCATGTAAACACATCTTTGTAAGACTGAAACAATTTCTGATATAGCTTTTTATATTCTCCAGGGATCTTCCTGGATAGTTTTACAATTTTGGGGTCAGCCTCAGTACCCAAATTCAGGTCTTCTACCTGATTCTCTTCTACCACTTTGCCTAGCTGCAGTGGGACATCATTCTTGTCAAATAATCTTTCTAGAGGCACCGGCCCTCTAGGTATAATGTTTCCCTTTAACTGCAACACCTTATTACCTGCCACTTTCTTCTCCCAATTTCTTTTTGAAGTATCTTCAGACTCAACCTCTTGTTCATCAGCATCAATCTCCATATTGGATAATTCTCCTACTGTTTCCAGGAATCTCTTCATCTGTTCTTCATCCTCAAATACTTGCCAGTGCTTGATGTTATCTGGGATTGATGGTCAATAACGCACCTCAACTTCATATCTTAAAAGAGGGTTCTAAGGTGGTCGAAATGTACTAGCATCCACAGCAAGGGAATCAGCCATCCTATTATGTTCTCGGGGCATGAACTAGATATTAAATGCCAAGAAAAAATTCTCCACCATGTCCCAAACTTCATTCCTATAAGCCCTCAGCCTAGGATGTTTGTTCTGACACTGATTCCTAACTTGTCTAACCACCAGTTCTGAATCTCCCAGAACTTTTAAACTTTGAATGTTCATGTTCCTAGCTGTCCGCAATCCTAGCAGAAGTGCTTCATATTCAGCCACATTATTAGTAGCTTCATATTCTAGCTCGAAGGACAATGGAACCCATTTTCCTGTAGGAGAAATCAATAGTATTCCAGCTCCATTACCTTCTCTTGAATTTTCTCCATCAAAATGAAGTGTCCAGATCCCTGCTTCATTGCTCTCTGAGGGCTTCTTAGTCTTAATCTGGCAGAAGTATGGCTCATGAGCATAATATTGATCTTCTTCCAGCATCAAGCATGAAAAATCTCCTTCTTTACTGTAGACTGGTGAGTTTACAGAGTTGTCAGCCTTAGTCACCATCTTGACAAATCTAGTTTCCCTGTACAACCTCCTCTCTTGGCCACCAAAAACTGGGATAGTGGCGTATGTTAAATCCATCTTGAGTGATCCACCAATTTTTTTTCCCCAGGACCTTGACAGCAACATACCAAAATGAGATGGGATGTCAGCCACCACGATGTCCATTACTACACTTTTTGCTGGGATTTGGGCCAAATTGACCACCAAATCCTTGATCATCCCCAAGCATTTAACTCTTTTGTAGTCAAATGAATAGAGGTCCTTTTATGGTCAGGTGATTTGTAATCATAGTTGTTCCATGACTGAAAAAGGTATTAGATTATGGGAGGCTACAGAATCTAACAGACAATTATGTAATAGCAGGTCATGAATCACTAGAGACACATAAAAGGGAGGAGTAGAATCATCTAATTCCTCAACATGTGGACCAAATACAACCATGGGTCTTTCTTCTTGAAGGTTGAGGCTATCTGGAGTGAGTGTTGCTTCTGGAGGGAGCGTGAATGAGGGGACTTGGGATTGATAAGCATGTTGCTTTAATAGTTCAGTCAAGGGGACTGGGATTTTGACCTTTTCAAGTTCCTTTTGAAAATTGAAAATAGGGGGGAACTTCTCTATTACAACCTCTTTTGGCTCTTTATTTTCAGCTGGGGGTTTGACTTCTTTTAACACAGACTTGGTATTAGGAGGAATGACTACTTTTGAAGAGGAAGGAATTTGATCATTAGACTGCAAAAAAAATTTTAGAGGGCCCTTACCTTTGTCTGTGACTTTCTGCATTGTTGACTCCTTCTGAGCAGGTGCTTCCTTCTGGGGTAGCTCCTCTTCCTGATCTTGAGTACGAGTCCTCTTCCTAGAAGATCTGAGATCATATCTTCTATTGAAATGTGCTTGCATGAAATCAGTAAATTGTTTACAATAATGATCAATTTCTTCTTCTTCTGTGTCTCTGGTCTTTTCTTCTTCTTGCAATGAGCACTCAGCTCCATCATTTCCTTGCAAAGGGCATTCTTCTCCATCACTATTTGAAAAGGCAAGATTTTCATCCTCCAGTCCATAGGCAGTATCTTCAGTAGAATCGTCTACTGGACCTTCCAGGTACAATGGGTTTAGTACTTGATCCTGTTACTCCTTTGCTTCCCTTGGAAATATTTGCAGGGGTGGTTTCCTATACTGAGGATTATAACCTCTGTTTGGAGCATTATAGAAATTCTTGGAGGCTGAATTCTTGGCCTCCAGTTCAAGCTTGACCACTTTCTTAATCAATTTGGTGATTTCTTCCATTCTGTCTGTGTCTCTGTCCTGGTTAGAGGTAGATACCTCCTCTTTGCCCCTTCTTCTGGTATCTTGCTCAGATTTTCCCTTTGATTTTCCAGTGGAGGCAAAGTTTGCTTCCAACTCTAGTGCATCTGACTGAGCATCATCCAGAGTAGCAAGATTTCTTTCTCTGAGAGAGAAACCAAATTCTGAATCAAAAGCTGCTACAAAAACAAATTTAGCAGCAGTTTGATGAGGTTTCATCTCAGCAGGAAGATTCAAATACAATTTATTAAATATTTTGATAAATTATGATACCCCTTCATTATGTCTCTTCTTTAATGTATTGAACTCAGTAAGACAATGCCCATGGTCTTTCTTCTCTCCCCATTTTCTGAGAAAGGTATCCTCCACTATTTCCCAAGTGGTAATAGAACGACCTGCCAATGTCTTAAACCATTTTCGAGCTTCACCATCAAGAGACTGGACAAACAGCCTTAACACCACATCTAAATGTTCCACATTAAAATTCTCTGCAAAAGCACAAAAGAACTCAAGGTGTTTTTGAGCATCAATCTCATTTTCCCCATTGAATCTGGGTAAAATCTTTAGATAATCTTGTGGCATGTTATTCAACACTTGGGGTAATGCTAGAGGAGCATATTTATTTAACAAGAAGCCTGGAAATTTTGCCATTGGAGGGGGTGGAGGTAGTGCAAAAGTTTGAAGAGTAAGAGGAGGAGGAGGAGGAGGTGGAAGTGGAGTATGGATAACAATAGGAATATACTGAACAGTAGGCTGAGGTGTTGAAGGGAATAATGGCCTGTTTACAACAGATACTTCAGTGACTTCTTTAACCTCTTCAACCTCAGGAGTAGGGTGGAAATTATATTTATTTATGACACCTCCTTGGGGTGGACTATCTGAATAATAATCGGTATCTCCCACAGTGGAGTCAGGACCTTGCACTTGGGAATCTTGAGAAGAAGAGGATGGGAAGTATTCTATAGACAATTCAGGGATTTCAGTGTGAACTGATTTCCTTTCCCTCCAATTTATTCTATGTATGATCTTCTCAGGGTTAGACACTGAAGATGTCTTTGGCTGAGACGTATCTGACCTCAGGTGTGGCTTACGAGGAGCCAGGACTGCAAATAGGTTTATCAAATAAACAAATGTGGAGTCGCCAAGGTGAGGGATCTACAACTCTCAACTCTCCATACTCACCTACTTGGAGAGTGAATTAGGTTTTGTCAAGGCCTAGGGATTTTAACTTTCTCAACTTTGATCCCCAGCAACGGCACCAGAAATATGTTGTCACTCCTAGACACAGCCTAGAGTTGTGATAGACCAGTGCCTAGGAAATCTTATATAGCAAGGAGCATTTGGTATAACAGAGGGAGTTATCAATAGCAAGCTCTCATGCTATCTCCTGTAAAACAAGGAAAATTAATCTGAATGGGACCAAGACCCTCAAAAAACTAATACATAGAATGGGATATTGCAGAGGCAACATGCAAAACTCCAATACAAAAGCAACAGACAATTCAGAGACAGCTTACTGTAAAGAGGGCCAATTCAGAAATACTTCACAGAAATAAGTTATCAGAAGGTGTATGTAGTGAATGAAATGTAGAGGAAATATTAGTTAACATTGAGCTGATATCCAGATACACAATACCACCATGCATGGGCTTACCAATCTAAGAATCCATACATAACAGTAGCATTTTAAAAACACCCTCCCAAAGAAACTAATATAGTAGAAATGTGGTTTAGATGATTAATGGAACAGAATATCATGCATGAGCCATATTTAAAGCACTTGACTAATCCCAACATGGGTATCAACTAGGATAAATCCATACCAAAAATCAGTGAGCCACTCGCATTCCAAAACATGATACAGGAAAGATGGATGAAATGAAATGATCTATTTAAATAACACATAAGAGAAAGTTACAGACTGTGAAATACCAAAGACCAGAATCCTCTTTGATAGATGGAACTCCTCCTCACTGAAACCTTATGGGCTCTGAGCCTTCATACAAGAGCTCTACAAAATGTATACAAAAAGCCTTTCACTGCATAATTTTCTGATAAAATCTGGAACCCCATATCATCTGTTCTTTGGGAGATTTATAGGAGAACAAGAAAACTCCAAAAAGGGAGTAGGTGATGAACATTTAATTGTATCATTAAAACAAAATGGTGGAGAAGTGCACGCCCATACTACTCGATGAATTTTTAATGATGTTTGTACTCTATGGCCTGCTAACTGAAATAAATGCACTGGGTAGAAATTTCTCCAGGAACACGGCAAAGCAGAGAGATCTCATAAACATTCCGTCCTTCCCTGAAAGAAAATGGTGCTGAAAAGAAAGCTTTAGGGCGTTGTTTTCTGCGAATGGTACCCTCTACCTTCTAAAACCTGAGTCACAGCTGAAAATATTCAATGCCGAACATTGAATTCCTCGATCATTTGCTGATATTTTTCTACTGCTCCATTAATGTTTTCATCTGCGAAATCGGCGCCTTGAATGTCCCTGCAGGGTTCGACAGATTTTAACCCTGCTTCTTTAATGGAAGTCTTATCAATTTGCCTTCTTAGGCCTTTCTTCATAATTCAGCTCTGAAAAATGGTCCTTTAACGTGCCCTCTATCACATTAATAGCGACTGTGAATCATGATGGTTTCCACCGCTGTAAACCTGCAAAACCCGCAAAATCGTCAAGAAAACAAATGCATGGGGACGACGATGCAGCGGGGATGACTGTGTAGCAACGCGGCATCATGAAATGGTAGAAGTATGCGGGGTGGCGATGAAAAATGCAGTGGAACAATGGTGGATGAACTGGGTGGAGGTTTTTCATGTAAAACAAATGAAGATTTGACTAAAGATTGGAATATATACGGGAGGAGGAAAAATATGACAAACACATGGAACGGTGACAGGTGGACGTACGAAATACTATGTGGAAAGGATGACGTCGTGGTACGAGGTCCAGGGCAGACATGTGACTAAACCTGGACCGTCCGATCTCAGGGGAGATCGACGGTTGAAAAGGCATTGGGAGCGATTGACAGTGAGCCAGGGGTGTATTTGCTGTAGATTAAAACTCGTGCAGCTTCGATGCACGACGACCGTTAGATGAAGACCTCCAGATCTGACGGCTGTCATGAATATCGCGCCGTGACTATGGACAAACAATAACGTGTGATGGAGGGCGGTTTCTGGGCCGTACGCGGAGACACGCGGCAATCAATGTATGGAATCGCTCCAAATTGAGGAATACCACCCGCCTCCGTAAGGTGGTGCGATGAAAACCAACGGGTTTTGAATAGTGCACAACGCGGGGTCCACCGGGGCAGGAATCATGAGTCGTTGATTGATGGATGATCGGACGGTTGAGATATGATCAGACGGGCAAATGAAGGGGGACTGCATGCGCGATGGGGTTACAAAGGCCGTCGGATCTGCGTAGATCGACGATCTAAAATGCGCCCAATATGTATATTTGATAAGCACCCATTGGACTAGCTCCTGGTCTCGGGGATGGGTCATGTGGGAGGAAAAGGGCGCAGGGGTTTGGCCGAAAGGGGCTAAGGCCTAATATATTTTCAAAAGTGGGTTTTTCGGCCCTTTTATGCAATTTTGAGGCTGGGAGAAGGCGACGATAGGCAGATAATAGATTTTTCAGGCCCAACAGAAGGGATTTCTTGTCAAAGATTCAATGGGGGTTGAAATTATCAACACCACTGCCACTGGATCTAAAAACACCATCACAATCGTGGCATCGAAAGGTGTGAAATCGAATGCTCACTCATTGAAAACTGACACCTGCAACTTCACTTCAAAAAGTGACTGAAAAATATAAATCTCAGATTAAAAATCTGAATGCGCCGTCAAATTCGTGGCGTCGAGTAGTGCAAAAACGACATAAAATTTGTCCCATTTGGACACTGTCAAAATTTCGCCCTCTTGAAAGTTGGGCCCATTCAAGGTTCCACCTGCCTCTTTTCTGGCTCATGGTTCCACATCAACTGCAATAAAAAAATATTAAACCTCGATATGTGCGCTCCATCTTCTGTTGGTCTAGCCTGGGCGCACTATGCAAATGCTGGGTTTAAATATTAAAATGTTGACGGACTTTCCCAAGAAGACTGTTGGCACGTTGGTTAAAGATCCACATTTGGAGGGAGGGGGTCGAGTGGTCAAACACCGCCCCCTCCTTTTTTTAAGGCTGAGTTAAATTTTAAAAATCTACCATTATTTTTTTAAAACACCCGCCGTATTTTTTTTAATATGGAGTGTGGTACATTGGGGGGTCGGGCCTGCATTGGGCGGCCTGCCCCCAACCACCTCCGTCATATGGCAGTAACGTTATTTTCAATGTATGGTTATGGTAATTTCTTGGTGGGGCTTCCATGTGGGCGGGGCCGACCGCAGGTTCAACTCCCGCTAGCTTTGATATATATAATAGGTATACAGTGGTGTATTGGCACCGTGGTAAAGGCAGCTCTGCAGGGGTGGCGGGGTTGACCGCCAACCACCCCTCTTATGCTTTATGGTGGTAGTGCTTCTATGGGGTATGATGGGGGTTATGGCCCACCGTCCCACTAAAATGTATTTTTTATAATGTAGTTGGGTGAGGTCCGGGGAGGGCGGCGGGGGTCATGGCTCGTCGGCCTTTAAAATATTTTTTTTAATTTTAATATAACAACCCGCACATTTTTAAAATTTTGATTCTAGACCGTAGGAGACGATTTAAGGAGGCCACAAATTCTCCAGGAATATGCCCTGAGCTTGCCGGAATTCGATGGCTGGGAAAAGTCAAATTTGTGCCTTCCTTAAGGCTGCCCAGTCACCAAGTCAACCCAAAACTTTGACCACTCCTAACATTCACATACAAGCTCGGTTTGACGAATCGTTCGCACCACTGTGACCAGGAAGACAAGATATACAACCTAAACCTGGTTTGAGAGAAATCCAAATAATTTTATTTTTTAGCCCTCTTTGTCCTGTGTGTGTCTCTGGAGCCACCTGGATCAATCCTCCCTGCTAAGGAGCTTTTGGTCCTCTAAAAGCATCAAAAGGTCACCATTCCATCTCCTTCACCTTTGTCCTTCGGAGCCTTGAGCGATGAAATGACACCTGCATACCTTGAAAACCTGCTGTACAATCCCATGCAAATAAATGCTCAATTTGACCAATCTATGACCCAAAAAATTTCCCATACTTCCCACGAGTTTATAACATGTACTCGGTGGTCAAGTTTACATCTAGTGGAAATCATACCCCAAACATACATCATCGCCGCATTTCGAAGTGATGGCGAAAACCTCATCACTTTTACGTGAAAGAAATGCATCACACGACTCATAAAAAAAGGCCAACAACTTCATCGTGGATTTTCGAAGTGATGACAAAAAACTCATCACTTTTACATGAAAGAAATGCAACACATGACTTATAAAAACAACGCCAAAAATTATCATTGTAGCTCAAACAAGTGATGGACAACACCTCATCACTTTCATAATTAAAAATGTGACAAACAATTTACAAACACGGCCATGACAAGCAAACATATCTAGAAGAAACAATTTAGAAGAACCACCTCTCACTTATCAAAGTGAGTGGATCATTTCCCTATGGCGAAATTTCTTGTTGATTAGCTCTTTCGACTGGTGTATGGACGGGCGCTTCGTATTTAAGGCACTACTCTGGATGGAGTCTCCAGCATGTGTCTCCTTGGTGGCCACTTCGGTCACAATGAGTGCAAAAGGTATTTTTCCTCCAAACCTGCTTAACCAATTTCTTTTCCTGCTGTGGAGAAGGCTTCCCATGCCTCATCCTCCTTTCTGCTGCCATCCTTTTCCAATACTTGGAAATCACATGGTTATTTAAACCACAAAAATGACACGTTTTGCAATGCCATGATTTATGATCGTGTTTATCAACATTTTTATAATCAGAATGCACTCTGGAATAATGAGACTTATTATACCTTCTATGGTGGTCTCTGGTGCGATCATGTTGATGGGAGCTCACCTCAGCTCTTTCACTGCAAAATGCATTACCATGGAATGATGGCGAAGTGTTCCCATCATTCATCATCTCTAGCGAGTTCATCATTATATGTTTTCCTTTGATGTCCTTCGAACATCCTTCTTCATTGTACCCCAAACCTGCATAACAAGGTCGTTGCACAACCTCCAATGGTTCGGTTATGCCTTGGTCACAAATGCCAAGTCCTCCTCCTCTGTACCCCATCTTGGTGAGGATTCTCATGCTGGTACCTATGATGGGTATCTCCACACTTCCAACCTAAATGATATCATGTGAGAAACTAAAGAAAAATCAACACCGTTTACCTTAGTTGTCGATTTCAAAACAAATGAAGAAGGCTTTCGTAAGCCTTCGTTGCACTTCACTTCCTCCAAGGCCTCTGTCACAGATTGTAGTTGAAGCTGAAACGGTTGCTTCTCCTCCTTATCTTCCTGTAAGAATGCCTTCAATGCATCATGATCTGCTTGAAGAATTTTGTTGTTGTGCTTCAAATATTCCCACGCTTTTGTCGTGGCTTAAAACAAAAGCTGCAACTGATGTTTATCCTCCTTTTCTACCTGTAGGAGTGTCTTCAATTCGACGTTTTCTATGGCTTTTTTTTCATAAGCCTCGTACAGAATGCCTGCTTTCTCGGACACCCTAAGCATGGTTTTGTACATGTCCTTGACACTCTCCATGGCTAAACTCAGCGAACGTTCAACATTTCACGCCTACAATCCAATCAGCAAGAAGACCTGCTCTGATTGCACTTGATCCAGGGTAAATTCCACTTACCGTTAACCAAGACCTTTTACTTCGACTGATAAATTAGAATTGCATTTACTTAAAGCATTAATGAACATAAATGAATAAATTTATGTCATGAAGAAGAGGAACATAACATGTCAAGATCAAAAATCATAAGAACACGTCGCTTGATAACAGAGTTTGTCCAGGAGGGACTACATCCCCGGGCCTCGGTGCCAAGATGGTGTAGGGCGTTGTATTAAGTGCTATAATAATATGTACATGGATGTGTTTCTCTGACATACAAGGAAAATGCCCTCACACAGGAGTGGCTAGACCTCTCTACGAGATGTTCCACTGCGGAACTCTCATGCATAGAAGGAATCCTTTCGATATGACAATCGCTCACGCATAAAGACTGTGAGTATCCCGCCAACATGGAAAACAAGGGACTTCAATGACATACGTTTGACGTAGAGTATCCCACCAACATGGCATAAAAGGGATCTCAACAACATACATGAGTATCCCGCCAATATGGCATCAAGGGATCTCAACATAATACAATTCCATGACAGAAAGTACATCAATAATTAAACAAGACAAGATCCCACGACTCATACATCAACAGGGATCTGTATAGCACTAAGCATCTCAGGAACAAAAAAGTACAGGAAAGCATCACATCATATACCTCACACTGAAGATGACTGAAGGATGGCTGCTGCGGCTGCTAGATCTGAAACCACCATCACAATCGTGGCGTCGAAAGGTGTGAAATCGACTGCTCACTCGCTGAAAATTGACACCTGCAACTTCACTTCAAAAAGTGACTGAAAAATATAAATCTCAGATAAAAAATATGAATGTGCCATCAGATTCATACCGTCGAGTAGTGCAAAAATGACATAAAATTTGTCCCATTTGGACACTATCAAAATTTCGCCCTCTTGAAAGTTAGGCTCAATCAAAGGTTCTGCTTGCCTCTTTTCTGGCTCATGGTTCACATCACCTGTAGTAAAAAAATATTAAAGCTCGATCTGCGTGCTCCATACTCTGCTGGCCTGGCCTGGGCGCATTGTGCAAATGCTGGGTTTAAATATTAAAATGTTGATGGACTTTTCCCAAGAAGCCTACTGGCGCATCAGTTAAACATCCACATTTGGAAGGAGGGGGTCATGTGGTCAAACCCCACCCCCTCCTTCTTTTAAGGCTGAGTTAGTTTTAAAAATCCGCCATTCTTTTTTAAAACACCCGCCAAATTTTTTTTAATATGGAGTGTGGTACATTGGGGGGTCGGGCCCGCATTGGGTGGCCCGCCCCCAACCACCTTCGTCATATGGCATTAATGTTATTTGCAATGTATGGTTATGGTACGTTTTTGGTGGGCTTGCCGCGTGGGCGGGGCCGGACGCGGGTTCAACTCCCGCCAACTTCAATATATATAATATGTATATGGTGGTGTATTGGCACCGTGTTAAATGGAGCTCCGCGGGGGTGGTAGGGTTGACCGCCGACCACCCCTCTTGTGTTTTATGGTGGTTGTGCTTCTGTGGGGTCTGATGGGGGTTATGGCCCGCCAGCCCATTAAAATATATTTTTTATAATGCGGTTGGGTGAGGTGCGGGGAGGTCGGAGGGGGTCATGGCCTGTCAGTCTTTAAAATATATTTTTTTGATTTTAATATAACAACCCACACATTTTTAAAAATTTTATTCTAGATAGTAGGAGACGATTTAAGGAGGTCATAAATGCACCCAGAATCTGGCCTGAGCTTTCCATAATTCAGTGGCCGGGAAAAGTTGAATTTGCACCTTCCTTAAGGCTGCCTAGTCACCAAGTCAACCCAAAACTTTGATCGCTCCTAACTTTCGCATACGAGCTCGGTTTGACGAACCATTCACACCACCATGATCAGGACGACGAGATATACAACTTGAGCTTGGTTCAAGACCAATCCAAATAATTTTATTTTTTAGCCCTCTTTGTCCTATGTGTGTCTCTGGAGCCACCTGGATCAATCCTCCCCATTAAGGAGCTTTGGGTCCTCCAAAAGCATCAAAAGAATCTGCATTGTTGTGTACTATGTTTGCACCACAAGCATCCTGAAAAATTCACCCTTCCATCTCCTTCACCTTTGTCCTTCGGAGCCTTGAGTGATGAACTCACACCTGCATACCCTACAAACTTGTTGTACAATCCCATGCAAATACATGCTCAATTTGACCAATATATGACCCAAAACATTTTCCATACTTGCCATGAGTTTATAACATGTACTCAGTGGTCAAGTTTACATCTAGTGGAAATCATACCCAAGACAAGACATCATCGCCGCATTTCGAAGTGGTGTCAAAAACCTCATCACTTTTACATGAAATAAATGCATAACACGACTCATAAAAAAAGGCCAACAACATCATCATGGCATTTCTAAGTGATGGCGAACAAATCATCACTTTTACATGAAAGAAATGCAACACATGACTTATACAAACAATGCCAAAAAATATCATTGTTGCTGAAACAAGTGATGGAAAACACCTTATCACTTTCACAATTAAAAATGTGACAAATGATTTACAAACATGGCCATGACAAGCTAACATATCTAGAAAAAACAATCTAGAAGGACCATCTCTCACTTATCAAAGTGAGTGGATCATTTCCCTATGGCGAACTTGCTTGTTGATCATCTCTTTCGACTGGTGTATGCACAGGTGCTTTTCTTTAAGGCGCTGCTCTGGATGGAGTCTCCAGCATGTGACTCCTTGATGACCACTTCAGTTGCAATGAGTGAAAAAGGTCTTTTTCCTCCAAACCTGCTTAACCGATTTCTTTTCCTACTGTGGAGAAGGCTTCCCATGCCTCATCCTCCTTTTTGTTGCCATTCTTTTCCAAGACTTGGAAATCCCATGGTTATTTAAACCACAAAAATGACACGTTTTGCGATGCCATTATTTACGACCATGGCTATCAACATTTTTATAATCAAAATTCACTCTGGAATAATGAGACTTATTATACCTTCAATGGTTGTCTCTGGTGCGATCATGTTGATGGGAGCTCGCCTCAGCTCTTTCACTGCAAAATGCATTACCGTGGAACGATGGAAAAGTGTTCCCATCATTCCTCTTCTCTGGAAAGTTCATCAATATCTGTTTTCCTTTAATGTCCTTAAAACATCCTTCTTCATTATACCCCAAACCTGCATAACGAGGTCATTACACAACCTCCAATGGTTCAGTTATGCCTTGGCCACGAATGCCAAGTCCTCCTCCTCTGTACCCCATCTTGGTGAGGAGTCTCATGCCGGTACCTGTGATGGGTATCTCCACACTTCCAACCGAAATGATATCATGTGAAGAAACTAAAGAAAAATCAACACCATTTACCTTAGATGTCGATTGCGAAACAGATGAAGAAGGCTTCTGTAAGCCTTTGTTGTGCTTCACTTCCTCCAAGGCCTCTGCCGCAGATTGTTGCTGAAGCTGCAACTATTTCTTCTCCTCCTTCTCTTCCTGTAAGAATGCCTTCAATGCATCATGATCTGCTTGAAGAATTTCATTGTTGCGCTTCAAATCTTCCCACGCTTCTGTCGTGGCTTGCAACTGAAGTTGCAACCGATGTTTGTCCTCCTTTTCTTCCTCTAAGAGTGTCTTCAATTCGGCGTTTTCTACGGCTTGTTTTTCATAAGCCTCGTACAACATGTCTGCTTTCTCGGACACCCTGAGCATGGTTTCGTACATGTCCTTGACACTCTCCATGGCTCAACTCAGCAAACGTTAAATAGTTCACACCTGCAATCCAATCAGCAAGAAGACCTGCTCTGATACCGCTTGATCTAGGGTAAATTCCGCTTACCCTTAACCAAGACCTTTTACTTCGGCTGATAAATTAGAATTTCATTTACTTATGTCGTGAAGAAGAGGAACATAACATGTCAAGATCAACAATCATAAGAACATGTCGCTGGATAACGGAGTTTGTCTAGGAGGGACTACATCCCCGCGCCTCGGTGTCAAGATGGTGTAGGTCGTTGTATTAAGTGTTGTAAGAAGAATATGTACATGGATGTGTTTCTCTGACATACCATGAAAATTCCCTCGTGCAGGAGTGGCTATACCTCTCTACAAGATGTTCCACTGCAGAAATCTCATGCATAAGAAGGACTCCTATCAGTATGACAATTGCTCACGCATAAAGACTGTGAGTATCCCACCGAAATGGAAAATAAGGGACCTCAATGACATACATGTGATGCAGAGTATCTCACCAACATGGCATAAAATGGATCTCAACAACATACATGAGTATCCCGCCAATATGGCATCAAGGGATCTCATCATAATACAAGTCCATGATAGAAAGTACATCAATAACAAAACAAGACAAGATCCCACGACTCATATATTAACAGGGATCTGTACAGTAATAAGTATCTCAGGAACAAAAAAGTACATGAAAGCATCACATCATATACCTCACGCTGAAGATGACTGAATAATGGTTGCTGCTGCTGCTGGATCTGAAAACACCATCACAATCGTGGTGTCGAAAGGTGTGAAATCAATTGCTCACTCGCTGAAAATTGACACCTGCAACTTCACTTCAAAAATTGACTGAAAAATATAAATCTCAAATAAAAATCTGAATGCGTCATCAGATTCGTGGCATTGAGTAGTGCAAAAATGACATCAAATTTGTCCCATTTGGACACTATCAAAAATTTTCCCTCCTGAAAGTTGGGCTCAATCAAAGGTTCTGCTTACCTCTTTTCTGGCTCATGGTTCCACATCACTTGCAATAAAAAAATATTAAACCTCGATCTGCGTGCCCCATCTTCTGCTGGCTTGGCCTGGGTGCACTGTGCAAATTTTGGGTTTAAATATTAAAATGTTGACGGACTTTCCCAAGAAGCCTACTGGCACGTTGGTTAAAGATCCACATTTAGAGGGAGGGGGTCGGTGGTCAAATCCCACCCCTCATTTTTTTAAGGCTGAGTTAAATTTTAGAAATCCGCCATTCTTTTTTTTAAATGCCCGCCGTATTTTTTTAAATATGGAGTGTGGTACATTGGGGGGGCGGGCCCGCATTGGGCGGCCCGCCCCCAACCACCTCCGTCATATGGAATTAATGTTATTTGTAATGTATGGTTATGGTACTTTATTGGTGGTGCTTCTGCGTGGGCGGGGTTGGCCGCGGGTTCAACTCTCGCTAGCTTCGATATATATAATATGTATATGATGGTGTATTGGAACCGTGGTAAAGGGAGCTCCGCGAGGGTGGCGTGGTTGACCGCTGACCACCCCTCTTATGTTTTATGGTGGTTGTGCTTCCATGGGATCCGGCAAGGGTTTTCCCTGCCAACCCATTAAAATATATTTTTTATAATGCGGTTGGGTGAGGTGTGGGGAGGCTCACGAGGGCCATGGCCCGTCGGCCTTTAAAATATATTTTTTTGATTTTAATATAACAACCCGCACATTTTTAAGAATTCGATTCTAGATCATAGGAGATGATTTAAGGAGGCCACAAATTTTCCCGAAATCTGGCCTGATCTTGCCGAAATTCGGTGGCCGGGAAAAGTCAAATTTACGCTTTCCTTAAGGTTGCCTAGTCACCAAGTCAACCCAAAACTTTGACCGCTCCTAACTTTCGCATACGAGCTCGGTTTGATGAACCGTTCACACCACCACGATCATGAAGAAGAGATATACAACCTGAATCTAGTTCAAGAGCAATCCAAACACTTTGATTTTTTAGCCCTCTTTTTCCTGTGTGTCTCTAGAGCCACCCGGATCAAAAAATCTCCTTAAAAGTGCTCAGGAATGTGCTTTCTTTGCAGAAATGGGGGAGAGGACATAAACCATTTATTCCTCTCATGTCCTTATGCACTAGCTATCTAGAAAGGAGTGTGGGATCATTATAACATTGAGGGAAAAGTATATGAGCCCACATTGATGGCATGCATTAATATGGTTGAAAGATAAAAAATGCAGGACCCTTCCTCTATATATTTTATGGACCATCTGGTGGAGGCACAATGCCATGATCTTTGAGAATAAGGGCATATAGGTAAATGAGGAAATCATCAAATGTGTGGCCTTCTTCAATGAAACTGATCCGGTTCAGCCCAATAAAGGATATAGAACATTTAGAACTGTAGAAGTGTGGAAAAAATTTCCTATGGGGTTCTTTGATGGAACGAATTCGAGGAGGGCATGTGGATGTTGGGTTGTGATCTTCATAGAACCAACCAAATACCATCACTTTTGGTTGGAAGCAAGGAGGGGAACGAACAACATTATGGGGTGTGTTGATTATGGTAAAATGGCTAGGCATCAACAACATTCATATTTTTAGAGATTCTAAAGGGATCATTGACTGGGTAAAGGGAAACAACACATTCAATCCCCCTATATTAAGGAATTGGATGGATCGTATTAAAACCTTGGTAAGATTCTTTCTGTGTGTAAACTTCTAACATTTATACATAGAATAGAACTAGACTTTTGATATGCTTTCAAAAAGGGGAATCAACAAGGAGACAGGTAAGATCTATTTTTCATCCTTTAACCAAGAGTTGTTGATCAATGCAGGTTCTATTAAATATGCATGATGGAATAGAGGGACAGCATGACCAGAGCACTGGGTGCATCAAAATGCAGTAGTAGACTCTATATATAGATACAAATTTTGAATGTTTTACTATTACTATGAAACTATAAACAATCTAAAATCTACTGGAGTTATTAGAATGGCACAGTTCACAGTTTTTCTGAATATTCGATGCAATAGTAATGTTATTTTTTGTGAAACTCTATAAAAATAATTGCAAGCAGTGTTGGATATGACATGATAATAGGATAAATAGCATAATGTAATAGGTTGGTTACAATATCTTTGTTCAAGAATGTAACAATGGAAGGATGTATGAGATGAAAGAAAACAAAACAATTGATGTATGTACTACTTATAATTTTCAATATAAGAGTAGCGTTTTTTTTCTACAGCAAAAAAAAAAAATGTGAACTAGCCACTAATGGATACAAGGTGTCATTTTTCAAAGGATAGCTAGATTCTTGTGAACTAGCTAATTAGACCTCTTTCTACCAATGCCATGGACATGTGTTTGGCGAAGAATGGAAAAGCTTGGATTCTAGAACAATTTTAATTCTCTTGACAAACCATGTTGGGTCTTTGATTTGGTTTCAAAAATATTTCCAATTCAACCGAAGTTTTAAATATTTTAATGTTACACTATTCAATGTAAGGAATATGTCTAGTGGAAGAACTCAATGAGGTGTTGACGACATTGTTAGCTGTCTGGAGAAATATGATGAAGTGACAGAGGTGTGGGTGCTGTTATTTTGGCTACCTAAGGTTTGTATATAGTTTTATGGTTCATTCAATATACACTTCATATCACACGCAGATCTGGAATTCATTTTTCATCGGCCATGGGTATTGGGAAAGATTTTTTAAGCTCTGTATCACTCGTATGTTGGATTCAATCTGACGAGGGACACCCCACAAAATCATCTCATGTGGGTTAAACTTCCGAGGCTACCACTCAAGTTCTAGACCCCGTCTAGCAGCGATTACCATTGCCAAAGCCATACTATTGGTTGTTTTGTTTATATTGAGTGGGTGATCCAAGTGGATATCGATGGCCTCCCACCTATTCCATTTGGACCCGCAGCATCAATTCTTTCAGTTTTTCAGCTTCAGCACAACTTACTATTTATAGCAGGTTTTCGGGTCCTGCACACCCGGAACCGTTTTGGGGCATTAATAATCCAGGTGGATATTGGTGGCCACCCATCGAGTCCATTTGAACCCCCACCATTAGTTATTTCAGTTTGTAAGTTTCGGCACAACTTACTATTTTTAGCAGTTTTTCGGGTCTTAAACTTCTGGAGCCGTTTTGAGGCCCAAAACGACGTTTTTTGGACCGATGTTGCTCATTCAAAAATTGTACTCCTCAGACAGATCTTTCTAACGAGCTATTAAAGCGTCAAACGAAGTCAATAGAGCCAAAATTAAGCCGAAATTGAACCACACTACCCAAACGGACGCCCACGGTTGGCGCCTCATCTCCTCTGATTGGGATTTTGGACGTTTCCGTTCTACCATTTTGTTTCTCAACAATAGGCCTTCGAGCCTCTTCTTAACACGGTTAGTGAGACGTCCCCATCTCTTCTCAGAGATAAGCGCTACCAATGCCCTAGCTCGCCACATCTCCATCATGTCTGCATTGTAACACAGTTCAAGGGCTGGTAGCCACCACATCTCGTCTCAGGGATATGCTGTCAGTACCTTAGCTCTTTTATTTCCATTATGTCTGTAATAGTCCTGCGAGCCTCAATGTAACACAGTTCAGAGGCCTGCGTATGCCACATCTCTTCTCAGAGATACGCTATCAACGCCCTAGCTTGTTTCCATTATGTTTGTAAGCTTATTTCAGTCATTCGTTTATTAATAAAATGAAGGATTATTTCCACTGCATCTCTGTATCTATGGTTATATCTCTATTCTGTTGTGTTCCTGCATAAATCTGGATCATCGAGAAGTTTGGGTATTTAGGACAAGCGGGTTGCTTGGATGCTTGTGAAAATATCCTTCGATGGGTGTCTTCCACCATATATTGACTTAGATGGGAGGGTATATGACTAAGATAGTGCCAGGACTACTGGCGGACTCCTTTTCGGTGTCACATGTGTCATGCTATGAGCCATTTGATGGTGGCTTGCCACAAAAGATTTACATCGCAACGAGAAACACACTTTTCTGCAATTGGAAATCAGGCGGGACATCATAGTCAGAGTTCAAGACAGGATGTTGGGACTTTGCCGATAATAGGTATACAAAAGTCCCCTGTTCACTCTTCTTGGTGTCTTGATGTTGGTGTTATGCATAAATCACAGTCTTGTGTTTCTGGTCCTGGGTCACCCCCATGTCGTATCCCTCTCCTCATTCTGGGTATTGCTGAATTGCCTCCCCTCCGTCGTATTTTGTCCACCTTTGGATTACCCACCCTAATGGGACATCTTTGCGACCCTGTTTACACCCCCGATCTCTCCGTGTGTTGCTGGTTCTATGCAGCGGTCACCTGTTACGATGCCGATGGCTCGATTATCTCCCTTTGGTTTGGCTCCTCCCCCACACTGAGATTCCATCTCCCCATAACTCCTTTGATAGTGATATGGCATTTATGGAGTCCAACCCTAATCTGGACCTCCATCGGCTTCCTATTTTGAATTGTTACACGGTGTCGATGCGGATTATGATCAGCTCTGCGTCGACCCGAAACATTACTACATGCCGGAAGGGGCCACGACATAAGAAAAAATTTGCAGATGTTTCGGAGATTGGCATGGCACCTGAGTTAGAGTTTGGGAATTTCTATGATGTCCCCATTATGACCATCTATGATCGGGTTCTTAGAGCATTGTTCCCCAAATGCACTATTAAATGATGAAGTGTATTTCCTTGAACATTATGGGTTTGGGCAACCATTCTAAACTCTTTTCGCTCATATCGTATCTGGGTTGGACCATCCATTATATTAATAAAGGAGACAATGGCTACTACTGACCATACTTATGCTTATTTCCATTCTATGTTCTCAACTTGGCACCTGGTTGTTGTCGATGCGGTGGGGTTATCTGGGGGGATGACTATGCTAGGGGATCCAGATGCCACACATTTTACGACATATAAGTTCTTTGTGGGTATCTTTGTGTCGAGTTTCCTTTGGGGTCAGAGCACCCAGATTCATGTTATTAACATATATTCCCCTTACTTTAGTCACAGGATTTTTTGGCAAAGGGTGTTCGATTCTAATATCCTCAAGGTGGGCATGCTGATTGTCCCTGGTGATTTTAACTGCACTCTCTCCCATGAGGAAGATGGGGACTGTTTGGCCGACATGACCCACTGGTTGACTTCATTTCCGATATTTTCACTACACGCCATTTTAAGGACATTAAACCATGCCTGTGTTGCCCCACTTGGTACAATGGTAGGAAGGGTGTGGACTACATTGCTAAAATACTAGATCGTTTTATATTTCAAGAAGGATTCTTGTAGATTGTGGGGTTTGTCACGTCTCAGGTGGGGGATTTGCTTATTTCTTATCATCGATTGATCATCCTTGAATTGAAATTTGAGGTACCGATATATGGATTCTTTTTTAAGTTCAATCGCACTTGGCTTGAAGATCTGGAGTTTGTCAAAATGGTTTCGGAATTATAGGCCAGGAAAAAATCGAGCACGTGGTATTTCTCCTATGGTGTACATGGTTGATAAACTGAAGAAGCTCAAGACCCAAGTGCGGGTATGGGAGCGGGAGAATAAACGACTTCTGGTGGCAGAACTCAACGATATAAATGTTGATATTTCATCCATATTTAGGGAGTAGATGATGGGTAAATTTAGGATGATCAGTGGTCGCGGGTTAAGGTGATGGAAGATAAGAGGAGGCAGATACTACTATTTGATGAAAAGTCCTTGCAACTGGAAAGCCATGCTACTTGGTTTTTGGCGGGGGACAAGAATACCAGATATTCTCACAATCTCGCAAACATGCGAAGGAAGGTCAACGCCATTTGGGAGATATGTGACCACTTGGATAGAAGGTTTGTGACGACGGCTAACATCCACGAAGAAGCGACCCGATATTTTGAAGACCTTTTTGGCCATCGACAAGGAATTGAACATGGCTGACCAGATCTGGGGTTTGGCGGGATATCCGCATATGTTTGATGGTGATGACAACAGCCACATGTGCAGTTCGATCTCTGGGGATAAGATTAAGAGGGTTTTACACTCATTTTCCTGGGATAAAATTTTGGGCCAGGATGGGTGGAATGTAGAACTATTATCTCATTTCATTAATTATATGCTCCAGGAATTCGTGGATATGGTCGAGGAGACAAAACAGGTGGGACATATCCATGGGGCGATAAATTCTAAGTTTATCGCCCTGATACCCAAGAAGACACAATGTTTAACTTTTCACGACTTCTGGCCCATATTGTTATGTAATATCGCATATAATATTATTTATAATACCATAGCTTATCAACTAAAAGGTGTTTTCTCCAGACATATCAGTCAGGAGCAGTTCGGGTTCCTGCACAACTGGTTGATCCATGTCGTGGTTTCCACTACTCAGGAGACCATACATACCATTGTCTTGAAGAAACTTGAAGCTCTGGTCATGAAAATTGATTTGCAGAAGGTATATGACTGTGTAGATTGGGCCTTCTTGTGGATGGTACTTTTGAAAACCAGGTTGAATATTGCTTCCATTGAATGGATCATGGGGTGCATTTCAAATGCACATTTTGTTGTACTCATTAATGGAAAGCCTTCTAGATTCTTCTCAGTGAGGCGTGGACTTCGATAGGGTTGTGCTCTATCACCACTACTTTTCACTTTTGTAATGGACCTTCTCAGTCTTAAAATCCACGAGGCCATCAAAATGGGAATATTTACGGGCATTCAGGTTACTCACAACCACATGGTCTCACATAATTTTTTTGTTGATGATATTCTTATTTTTGGGGCATTGATCTTCTCGCAGTGGTAGGGTATACACTATATCTTGCAGCAGTTTGGGAGTGCCACTGGGATGGTGGCTAATGGGGATAAATCCACTCATTGATGGCTTTGCATACCTCGGTTTCCATCTGAAACCATGCACATATTCTGTGGTAGATTGGAAATGGCTCCTTGATAAATACCACAGGAAGCTTGAGAAATGGATACTCAGATGGCTCACATTGGGGGGGGCGCTATATACTCACACAATCTGTTTTGCAGAACTTGGAAGTTTACTGGGCACACCTATATATACCATCCCGACATCTATCATTAGACAGATTCGGACCATTATGGCCAAGTTTATCTAGGAGGATAAGGAGACAAGGGGGGAGTATCACCTGGCACGAGGGGATAGTTTAGCAGTCTCAAAGGAACATGGTGGATGGGGCTTACTTGATATTGGTATATTTGGGCAAGCACTTCTACTGAAATATTTATGGAGGGGTCTGCATGTGTCGGGTGCTTGGCAGGAGATAAATGCACAACAATATCTAAAAGGGTGTGGGTTGGAAGTATGGTATAGGAAGGATGTACTAGGGTGTGGTACAGGATCCCGTATTTGAAAAAGTTTCAGGAAGGTGTGGCCTATTTTTCAGCAACGCCTGGTATGGGTCCTTCCTTGGGGGTGGTGACCAAATTTACATTGGCCCGGAAATTTTGTGGGGGACTGAAGGAATTGGAAAATTGAGTCCAGAATTGATTAGGAGGTTACAAGCATGTGGTTATTTCTTTATTACCAGGTTATTGACTAGTGGGAGGGGACTTCACCCATATGGAAAGGACATCGGGAGCTAGGTTTATCGTAGAATTGAGCCTGTGAATGGAACAGATCCAGAACTGCGCTACACGGTACGAGTATTCAGCGATCTAACCAAGGTGACCATATAACTTGGGGGGGTTCCTTGGTAGATAATTGCGTGATCACACATGAAACTTATGCTTTTGCATACTCACATATTCAGGGTTTATTAACTCATTGTTGGTTCAAAAGGATATGGTGGTATAATATACCGGTGAAGATTATTTTGTTTTGTTGGCTCGTGTGGCACAACAAGAATCTTACTTGGGCCAATTTATGCAAGCGGGGCTTTACTGGACTTGGAAAGTGTATACTTTGTGGTAGGGAGGCGGAGGAAAATATACATTTTTTCTACTCATGCATAGTTTTTATTAAATTTTGGGAAGATTTTTTTTTCCTACCTAAAGATACCATATAGGCGGTTCACGGACACTCTTGACTATGCAAGGTGGTGTATGGGGTTGGGGACACAGTTGGGATATGTCCCAATTTACTTTCACTGGCACATATGGAATGCGTGGAACCACTAGATATTCCAGGACATACCTATACATATTGATATGGTTTCTCACAACATTTACACTGCCTGGAAGGAAAGTTGTATCTCTAACCCACTTGTGCATGATCTATCCATCCGGTTGAGTCCACACTTAATGATCTTCCCTACGGGTTTCTTCGATGGTGTTGCACAACACTCACAATGCAGATGTGGGGGCATGGCTCAAAATTGACTATACCATCCATTATAAAATATTTTGGAATGGTGGGCGTGGCACAAACACTCGAGCTGAGTACTGGCACGATGGTGCCTATTATGGTTTGCAAGGCAACTCTGTGTTGACGAACTCTCAGTTTTTGGGGACTCACAGGTCGTCATAAATTATATGCGGGGATTGAACAAATTGACACAACCTCACCTTATACATTGGCTCAACATGACACAGGAACTCCGAGATTCCTTTAATCAAATTGATTTTTATCATGTGTACAGGGAAAGAATATACTGGACGACCACTTAACCAAATTGGGACTTTAGGAACAATTTGGAATTATGCATTATCAATTGTACAAAGGGGGAAACATGATGGCATAGGGCATGATACCCATTCACTAGTGACAGTGGTATTTTCTATGATGATGGAAGTGGATAACCTCTTGGATTTTTTGTTGTTCTTTATGTTTTTGGGTTGGGATGATCTGAGCATACTTTCTTGCTAATATGACTCACATACACCATATTTCTATATTTTTGTACTATCTTGTGATTTTCTTGTCAGGGGACTATATGTCTGTGTTCTATTTATGATGGGAGGGGCGATTGGTAGGATATTGATCATTGTAGTTGCGTAGTTGTTGTAGATGTTTCTGGTAATCACTTTATGCTTATGATTTTTGTATGAATATGGACAATGTACATATCTAGATGTTATAGATACACTGAACTGGCACAAAATATAAATTAGTAGTCTTTTTATGTCTGAAAAAAATATAAATTCTTTCGAATTAAAAAAAAAAAACTTGAATTTGTTTTACAGATCAAGGGTAAGATGAATCGATAGTTAATAAAATGTTATATAAGGTTCTCTAGTTAATAAAATTTTATATAATGTTTTCAAAATTTCTGTGGAGGCCTGCAGAAGGCGCTGAATATGGGTACGAGTATGTGTTTTGAATTGGCATCTAATACACCATTTATAGAGGGTATCACCAGTCCAAGAAACACTAACAGGAAGACGTCGCGCAATCTTTGCTGACATGATTTAACAAGATGGATGAATAATAAAATAGTTGGGGAAGGTTGATTCTTTGGTTGTGTTACAATATAACTAACTTGCTATGGGGCCATATGCAAGTTACGATGTTGAATTACATCAAAATGTTGGACAATGAACACATTCACCAACAAAAAATGTCATTAAAGTTCTATTTAGTCCTTAACTTTGAAGGAAAATTGTTCACATTTGTTTTGAAACGCTATATCCAGTTCTATTTAGTCCTTAACTTTGAAGGCAAACTGTTCACATTTGTTGTGAAACGCTATATCTAGTTCTATTTAGTCCTTAAATTTGAGGGAAAAATGTTCACATTTGTTGTGGAACACTATATCTAGTTCTTACTACACTTGGGCAATATTGTAACAATCAATCGATAGGTTGCACCCATTAAAGCAGGTTTTAACCAATTGAGTTCTCCCAACAAATGCAACTCGATAACTACCATTCCATAAAAGGGGAATGCATTTCCATTGCTGGGATTTGACCCTGGGTCGCCTGGGTGAAAGCGAGGTATCCTACACGGACTGTGACAACAACAGATAGGTAACATGCAGGCTAATATTTATGGACATTTTTTTATTATCAATGAACAAGTCAACTTTAACCCATATATTCCATCAGGGTGAAGTGAGCCACTGAATAATCAATCTTTGTAAATTTTGTGAAATTCAGCAGAAATGGTTTCATACCACAAAGGTCCTAGGATCAAAACCTGACTCTGATATGCTATGCATCCGAAGTTTCTTCAGTTTTGAGTTTCGATAATCTTCTACTTGTTGGTCCGTCTCATGTGTGTCAGTCTATATCCATTACTGGTTAGACTGCAACAATGAGTGCGATTTTATTTAAGGTGAATAAAAAAATGTGTTATGTCTGTTCCTTTTAATGGACATTTCGAAAATATCATCATTGCCAGTCCACAAAAAAAATAAAAACTACGAGCCTTCATTGAATGTTGTCACATTACCGTGGATAGCTTTACCATCTCTTGCAACATGGACTGGCCACCTTTTGTATCTGGACTCGTCTTTAATATTTTTTAACTTTGTTTCCTCAAACTTTATACCTCATTTCTTTTTAATATTGTCTATATTTCATTTTGTCAGTATCTTGTTTTTGTTTTTGGATGGTCCAAAATTGAAATTTGGAAATTCTATGTCAGTGTAAAGCAATCATTAGCAACCAACACCTCAACCCAATTAGCTCAATTATCAAAACTTCTCTCAACTAATAATCAAATTGGAAGACTGAAAACATTACAGTAAACCCATAAATATTCATGGAGTGGCAAGATGGATTGTTTCTGCGCACACATATAACATTGTATAGAAAAACATTATTTACTCATCCAACTTATATTTAATTTTCCAGCAAATTCACTTGTAAATATAAGATGAATTTAATTGGGTAACAAGCCTTTGCATCCAAAATAATAGATATAATTAACATATGTTGATATGGACAACCAAAACCAAATTGATGGGTTCAGTAGCAACAAAATGTTTACAGAGATGTCTGAAGACTCATCTTGACGTTGATTGTCTATGGAAATTTAACATATTACCTCCATTCATTTTTATCTCCCAAATTCTCAGGGTTTCCTGCTTATGCTATGTAATCCCTCAGGGTGGGGTTTTATTGTCATGGTATCTACAATCGTAATTTGGAAAAGGCAGAGGATTTGAACCATCATCAATGGAAAAGTATAACAACACAGTACAAAATCATTGAGCTAAATGAGGAATTTGGTGAATTCAAGAAGGGTCCTAGGCAAGTGACAATATCTATCTTACTACCAAGATAACGCATGTTCCTAATAAAGAATACCATAAATCCAACCTCCTAGCCACTAATGAATCCAAGAGGGAATGACCAGAGTCATGTGAACTAGCTAATTAGAATTGTTTCTACCAATGCCATGGCCATGTGTTTGGAGGAAGGATTTGAACCATGATCAATGCAAACGTATAACAACACAATACAAAATCATTGAGTTGGATGAGGAATTTGGTGAATTCATGAAGGGTCCTAGGAAAGTGACAATCCCTTTATTACTACTAAGATAATGTATGTTCATGATAAAGAATACCATAAGTCCAACCTCCTAGACACTAATGGATCCAAGATTTCATTTTTCAAGTTTTGCACTCACTGTTTTGATAATAGAAAATTACCCATTAGTCTTCTTATTGAGTGAAGAGTCAAGCTTACATCTAAGAGTCAATAATACATACATCATTTCTTATTGAGTGAAGAGTCAATAATACATCATTTCCTCAAATCAAGCTTACATCCAAGACAATATAAAATTACCCCTTAGTCTTCTTATTGAGTGAAGAGTCAAGCTTACATCATTTCTTCAAATCAAGATTACATCAAGGACAATTAAAGGTTGTGCCCATTAAACTATGTTCCTCGATAACTCCTAGTCTTCTTATTGAGTGAAGAGTCAAGCTTACATCATTTCTTCAAATCAAGATTACATCAAGGACAATTGAAGGTTGCACCTATTAAACCATGTTCTTTGATAACCCTTAGTCTTCTTATTGAGTGAAGAGTAGGGCTTACATCATTTCTTCAAATAAAGAATACAGCAAGGTCAATATAAAGTTGCATCAAGGTCAATAGAAGGTTGGGCCCATTAAACCATGTTCCTCAAGTGAAGAGTCAAGCTTACATCATTTCTTCAAATAAAAAGTTGCATAAAAGTCAATAGAAGGTTGAGCCCATTAAAAAATGTTCGTTGAGTGAAGAATCAAGCTTACATCATTTCTTCAAATAAAGAATACATCAAGGTCAATAGAAGGTTGGGCCCAGAAAACCATGTTCCTCGATAACTCCTATTCCTCTAATGTATGCAAGTACATAAAAGAAAGATTTGATTGGATACACAGAAAGTGATTTTGCAGGAAGTTTGGATGATCGGAAGAACACATCCGGTTATGTTTTTCATCTTGGTTCAGGTGTGATAGCATGGACATCTAAGAAGTAGCCCATTGTGACACTATCATCAGCAGAAGTAGAATATGTAGCAGCAACATCAGCAGCATGTCAAGCAGTATGGTTAAGAAGAGTATTGGATGGACTCAAGAAAAAACAACAAGGATCAACATTGATATACTGTGACAACACATCAATGATTGCACTATCCAAGAATAATGTGTTTCATCAAAAGACCAAGCATATTTATACTAGATATCACTTTATTAGAGAACTCGTGAGCAATGGAGAAGTTCACTTGAAGGCTTGTAAATCTAGTGATCAATTGGCTGATATACTTACAAAGCCATTATCAATAGATGTGTTTGAGTTTCACTAAAGAAACTTGAGTGTTGTAAGCCTAGTTGAGACAAAGACCAGCGTACATGTTTGAGTTTTCATGAGTTATGTTTTAGTTTAGAGTTAGTAATTAAGGGGGAGTGTTAAAATATGTAATTACCTCCCACATGCGTTGTTAGACAATCAGTTAAGTGAGTGTTGAGTTGTGTGATAGATAAATTTGGTCGGTGAGTTAGATAGTGAGTTAAGTGAGAATTGAGCAAGTTCAATTATGAAATAGATGAGTGTGTGCATGTCAAGTGAGTTAGATTAAATACCCTTCACTAGATTTATTGTATTCATTGAGTGAGTGAAATTGAAATCAGTTGATTAATAAACCCGGGTCGCAAAAACCAGGTATCCCAACCGGGCTAGACGACAACGGATTGATAACATTAAAACTAATATTCCTATTCTTTTCCTAATTAATTGACGTGTCCGCTATAATCCATCTCTTTCACCAACGTGGAAAAGTGAATGACTGAATAATCTTTTAAATTTTGTGGACTTCAAAAAAGCGTATGTCATTTGAGTTGCGCTGCGGAAGCGATTTCGTATCCCACAGGTCCCAGGATCGAAACCTCTCTATATCAGAAGTGGCTTCAATTTTTAAATTTCAATAATCTTTGACTCGTTTGTCTGTCTCATCTGTGCCAGTCCAGATTCATTGTTAACTGGACTGAGACACCTTTGACGTAAATAAACAAGTGCATTCTGACTATTCATTTTAACGGACAGCTCAAACTGTCAGTCCACAGAAAGAATAAAAACTGCGAGCCTTCATTGAATTTTGTCGCATTACAGTGGATAGTTTACCATCCATCATCAACACTATTCTTCTTCACTGGAAGAGCGGTAACCAAAAAAGCACTCTGTTATTATGGAATAAAAAGTCTTCAAAGATATCACAATAGACAGATCTCGGAGATTGGATTGGTTGAAAGAATGTTGTTAAGTTTTCATTAATATCTCTCCTCAATATAATATTATCCATGTTTTAATATGCATCTTGGAAAAGAAAACACTCCCTTCCCTTTTTAATTTCTTTTTCGCCTTTTGTTCCGTTATAAGCTGGTAGACATCCCTAAATTGCCACCTCGTAGACATCTCGTGCCTTATGTGTAGTAGGCTAGCCCCTGTCATCACAAAACAGTTGGTGCCGTGGTGTAGTTGGTTATCACGTCAGTCTAACACACTGAAGGTCTCCGGTTCAAGTCCGGGCGGCGCCATTGAAGTTTTCTGCTCCTTTTCTTCAACGTCAAAAACTAATGGAAACAATCCAAGTACAACTGGTTAGATATACATAACTAGTTACTGCTGGAATAGCTCTTTAACCACAAGGTCGGAGGTTAAAGCCCTTCGAGCGTTCAATCAAATTTCAGAAATTTGGCTAAATAATTGTTTTTAGACTTACAGTTTTTTCACTTGTGTGTCTTCTACATTAATTGTATATTGTTCAGAAATTCCGCTAACTAATTGTGTTTAGACTTTCAGTTTTTTCACTTTTGTGTGTCTTCTACATTAATTGTATATTGTTCAAATTTCAGAAATTCGGCTAAATAATAGTGTTTAGACTTTCACTTTTTTCACTTTTGTGTGTCTGCTACATTGTATATTGTTATTTTCAGACACAGGTTTTTCACTTTTGTGTGTCTTCTACATTAATTGTATATTGTTATTTTCAGACTTACAGTTTATTCACTTTTGTGTCTACTACATTAATTGTATATTGTTATTTTTATATTTATAGTTTTTTTACTTTTGTGTGGCTTCTACATTGGTGTCTTCTACATTGATGGTATATAGGTTATTTTCACTTTTGTGTCTCTTCTACTTGATTGTACACTGGTCATTGGTTATTAAAAAAAAATGTCTCTTTTATTTGACTATATACATGTTATTAAAAAAAAGTCTTTTTTACATTGATTGTATACAAGTTATTAAGCTGAGAGACACATTCTACAACTCAGTATGATCTCTATGTGTAAGTATGTCGGAAACCAAAATAAAAAACTAAAAAAAAAAAATTAAATAATGTTGGCTTAAAGAATAACTTACATAACCATATAAATAACAATTAAAAATAATTTTAAACAATTTAAATTTAAAACATAAAGAGTTTAACAAACACTAAAAAAAGATATGGTAAATAAATAAAATTATAAATAAACTAGAAGTATGGTAAATAAATAAAACCTATTTTTATATTTACTCCATAAACCTCTTTATATTTACAAAAACTCAAAAAGAGCTTTTGTTTAGGTGAAGCATATGGGCCAAATACCGGAAAATTATTATTAATACCATGAGCCAAATACCATATTTATAAAAGAGGTATAAAAATGTAAGGTAAATAAATAAAAATATATCAAATAGGAGTAGAAATCAACATCTAATTATATATGAAACCTATGAACCAAATACCATGGATCAAATTAATAATAATAATACCATGCAAAAAAATTATTATTAACCCTGACATTAATATTAAAATATTATTATTAAATCTAATATTCATATTCTATTATTTAATTTAATAACTTTATATTAATACAATATTAAATTTGTTATTATATATATATATATAAACTCTAGATATATGTGGGAGGGAAGAACAAAGACATACGATAGAGGTGGAGAAATAGTGGGAGTGACAAGGGAGAGTTGGAGATAAATTGAAGGATAGGGGAGAGGAGGAATGAAGAGAGGGAGACATAAATATGGAGGTGGGAAAGAGAGAGAAGGAGAGAGGATTAGAGGGTAGAGAGAGAGAGAGAAGGGGGAAGAGAGAGATAAAGGGAGAGAGAGAAAGGATGAGAGGAGGAGAGAGGGAGGGATAGAGAGATGGATTTGGAGGGGGAGAGAGGGAGAGAATAATAAATACTGAGAGAGTGAGAAGTGGAGAGAGAGGGAGTGACAAGGGAGAGATCGAAAGAAAGTGTGTATGATTAGGAGTGAGATAAAGAGACATAGAAGGAGTGATGGAGACAAGGGGGGAGATAAGGAGAGAGAAGGAGAAAGGGAGGGATATAGTAACATAGTTAGAGTGAGAGATATAGTGATGGGGGAAGAGAGAGGATTTGAGAGCACAGAGAGAGGGGGGGTAAAGATAGAGGGAGGCAGGCGAGAAAGGGAGAAAGAGAAACTCGACATCAGAAGAAAGAAGGGTGTGGTAATTCCCATGAGAAATGAAGCTAAAGGAGGGATAGTGGATTGCAGAGGTCACATGGTATAGACCAACCTAGATCCATCTTAACTCCGAATCTATCAAGCGTTGAGAGGGATCAAATCTCTCATTACATGCAACCCTCTTTTTTGAGTGCATGACAAAGGTGACAAATAGAATAGTAGAAGAAAATAGTTTGAGATTGATCACAATGAAGAATATTTGTAATTGACTACATTATTATTATTCACATTTTATATCATTCAATATTATTACATTGTCACTTTGCATTCAAAAATTTTATTTCATCATTTTTCATCATTAAAGTTATTTTATAATATTTATCATCTCAACAAAGTGAGGTAACTAACCAAATTTAAAATTAAAATGACTATAAATCTCAAACATATTTAAAATATTTAAAATGGTTATATTAATATTAAATGTATTTTCATGTTATTGGTAAAATTAATCTTATGTTCCTCATTTTATTGATATATTTTTCTTGGCCCCACAAGACTGAAAGAGTCTAGATCCATCTTAACTCTGGATCTATCAAGCGCCTAGAGGAATCAAATATCTAGAGGTGCAAACATTTCCCCAAGAAGTTTTGCAGTCAAAAAAGAGAGTTACACATCGAAAGATTTGATCCCTCTCGGGGCTTGATAGATCCAGAGTTAAGATGGATCTAGGCTGATTTATAAAAAATGAAGATTAGAGGTTCAAGCCCTCTTTCTAGTGTTCAAACAAATTCTGAAATTTCAGCTAAAATTATTTTGTTTAGACTTACTTTTTTCACTTTTGTGTGTTTTCTACATTAATTGTATACAAGTTATTTATAAAAATGAAGAAAATCTTACTCTTCACTTTTGTATGTCTTCTACATTGATTGTGTACAAGTTATTTATAAAAATGAAGAAAAATTTATTCTTTGTTAGATTGTATACAGATAATTTTGCAAAAATATATCTTAGTTAGACTTACTTTTGTGTCTTTTCTACATTGATGGTATATAGGTTATTTATAAAAATGAATAAAATCCTACTCCATTTCACATAAATGTTGCTTTTGAATGGTTTATATGTTATATCTCTTCTGAAATACATCTTGGTTAGACTTACAGATTTTTCACTTATGTGTCTCTTTTATATTGATTGTATACATGTTATTTATAAAAATCGAAGAAAAACCTACTCCAGGACTTACAGGTTTTTCACTTATATGTCTCTACTACATTGATGGTATACAAGTTATTTATAAAAATGAAAAAAATCTTACTCCATTTCACTTAAATGTTTCTTTTCAATTGTTTATATGTTATACCTATTCTAGATAGGTGTTTCTTTTGAATTGCTTAGATGTTATATCTATTCTGGATTGTTGTATTGAGGTTACCTAGTAAAATGAAAATGTCATCCATTTCATTATTTGATTTGTCTTTTTTCTGGATGTTAAAAACAAAACCTTTTTAATGACTTAAATGCATGTGTTTTCCTTTTTTATTTCAGTCGTCTTTCTTTTGGATTACTTATATATAAAAATGAAAAATCTGATTGTTATTTATTAAATGAAAAAGTATTCCAGCTCACTATATTGTGTTTTTTCTGGATTGCTTGAAAAATCTGATTGTTATTTATTAAATGAAAAGGTATTCCAGTTCACTATATTGTGTTTTTTCTGGATTGCTGTTATAGAAAAGAAAATCATGCTGGAATATCGGATGGTGTGTATACTTGTTATTTATAAAATTGAAAAAATAAATTATAATGGAATATTAAATCTCTTCTGGATTGTTTGTCTATAAATTATTTATAGAAATTAAAAAGAAAAGCGTACTAGAATATTATGTAAACAGAGTATGTGTCTAATGTCACGGGAGTTGGAATTTAAAATAACATGGTTATGTAATTTCTGAAGCTGCCAGCAATCTGAGGCATATCATACTTATTCTAAATGTTTATCAATTGATATTAATGAATGTGTTTCTTCATGGCTAGTCAGCTTTACGCAATGTCCAACCAAAGAGCTACTTAAAGTTGGAATTTAAAATAACATGGTTATGTAATTTCTGAAGTTGCCTGCAATCTGAGGCATATCATACATATGCTAAGTATTTATAAATGCATTTACGCATATCAATTTGTATATATGAATATGTTTCTTCATGGCTAGTCAGCCTACTTGCTCTGTTTTAAATGGATTAGACTGCAGAAAAGGCTAGTTTAAAAGGAGTGTGGACTCGTCTTTAATAATTTTGAACTTTGTTTCCTCAAATTATCTCATCTCTTCTTTTCTTTTTCTGTTTCTTTTAATATTTTCTATTTTGTCACTCTCTTGTTTTCGTCAGTGTCTTGTTTTTGAAATTTGGAAATTCTATGTCTGTGTAAAGCAATCATAACAAACAACACCACAACTCGATTAGTTCAATTATCAAAACTCCTAACCAATAATCAAATTGGAAGACTGAAAACATTGCAATAAATTCATCAATATTCATGGAGTGGCAAGATGAATTGTTTCTGCCCACAAATATAACATTTTATGGAAAAACAGTATTTACTCATCCAACTTATATTTAATTTGCCAGCAGAGTCACTTATAATTCTGAAATGAATTTAATTGGGTAACAAGTCTTTGCAACCAAAATAATAGATATAATTAACATATGTTGATATGGACAACCAAAACTAAATTGATGGGTCCAGTAGCAACAAAATGTCTACATAAACGTCTGAAGACTCATCTTGAGGTTGAGTGTCGATGGAAATTTAAGATATTACCTTCATTCATTTTTATCTCTCAACCTTTCAGGGTTTCTTGCTTCTGCTTTGAGGGTGAGGTTTTATTGTCACGGTATCAAAAATTGTAATTTGGAAAAGTCAGGATTTGAACCATGATCAATGGAAAAGTATAACAACACAGTACAAAATCATTGAGCTAGATGAAGAATTTGGTGAATTCAAGAAGGGTCCTAGGCAAGTGACAACCCCTATGTTACTACCGAGATAATGTATGTTCCTGATAGAGAATACCATAAATCCAACCTCCTAGCCACTAATTGATCCAAGATGCCATTTTTCAGGGAATGACCAGATTCATCTGAACTTAACTAATTAGACTTGTTTCTATCAATTCCAGACCATGAGTTTGGAGGAAGAATTTGAACAATGATCAATGAAAAAGTATAACAACGCAGTACAAAATCATTGAGCTAGATGAGGAATTTGGTGAATTCATAAAGGGTCCTAGGCAAGTGACAATCCATTTCTTACTACTAAGATAATGTATGTTCATGATAAAGAATACAATAATTCCAACCTCCTAGACACTAATGGATCCAAGATGTCATTTTTCAAGTTTTTCACTCATTGTATTGAGCAACACTAATGGAAAGAAACTTTTTGTACGACCACAAAATCTGCCAGAGCAGTCAAAGCTTCATCTCCTTCAGACCACTGGAGCAGTAAATCTAGGTGCTCTACCAAAATCGAAGCCACAACAACCATAACAAACTTGAAGCATAGAATAGCATCACCATGTGTCAATATACAACGACGATTTCCCATAGTCCATGTAAGTGCAATAAAATATTCTTTCCTTGAGGAAGCGTTATGATCCTCCCATATTCAGAACACAAAATTTGAATGAACATTTTCCAAGGTCAGCTGACTAAGGGAGGACGATGAAAAAAATTGTTTTCGCATTGATTTTGATTTCTAGGATCTCTCTAGTTTGATCTCCCTTCCCAATTTATTTTTTTCTTTCTTCAAATTTGTATCAGTCCAATAATCTAGCTAGTCAAGTTGATCACAAGATACAAATATACATAAGTCTATTTTAAGTCACATATATCTTTTATCTTCACCGAGAATATAAATGGTCTGAACAGTGATAAGTATTAAGGTATGGTAAAGGCACACCCAAGACTCTGGAAAACAATTCAGTTTAGACTCTATAAAATTGACAGTGTTTCAGTTGTAAGTTGTAACATTCTCGCACAACTTGATGAGTTGTGAATTTGCCTTTGTTATAGCTTGCAACGAAGGTTACCAGTAGGGTCGAGGTTGAACATACTTCTTTGCACGGCTTTGGATGGAAGCAGGTACGCATGGTGAGGGATAACAACAGATTCGAACAGAGTGGTGACCAGGAGATGAAAGGAACAAAACGTTGTTGCTGACATAGGAGCTGTTCATCCAGGCTCTTTTGTTTTGTGTTGCAGGAAATAAACACTTAAGGAGGAGTAACGGGAAGCTAGAAGATGTTTGCTGCAATTTGGAAAATGCCTAGAGGATTGAATGGATCGTCTTGGCTCTTGGGTTCCATAACTCGAACATCTATATCACCGTCTCCAGAAAGTGTTGTCCAGGTGTTTACATAAGAAGCATTCATTCCAGCGCAGAGCTAATCGTCAAACACACTACATGAGCAGGCTACTTCCCCATCTATATTTTTTAATTAATACTGTTAAGGAGAGGCTCCATGAAAGAAGAGGCCAGACATTGGAGAGGTTTTTCTATGTAGGTGAAATGCTAAACCAGGGCTATACCGGGGTATAAGTTGGCAAAAGGGCTTTGGGTTTGTGTGTGCAGAGGTTGCACGAGGGCTTTGGGCTTGGGTATGGATCTAGTGTTGTGTGATTGCGTATGTTTACAGTATACTACGTTGTCACGAGATTGCATGGAGGCATATCTCCATATTATATAGGTGTTTTTATTCATAGACTGATCCAGATTTATGAAAGAACGCAACAGAATACACATATAGCCATAAAAACATAGATGCAAAGGAAATAATACTTCATTTTATTAAAATCAAATTATTGAAATATGTTTAGATACAAGGCGTTGGTAGCTTATCTCTGAGAAGAGATGTGGTGGCTACATGCCTTTGAACTGTGTTACAATACAACCATAATAGAAATAAGAGGTAGGGTGCTGGTAGGCTAATCTCTGAAAAGAGATGTGGCAGCTACATGCTTCTGAACTGTGTTACAATGAGACATAATGGAAATGAGTGGCGAGGGCACTAGTAGCATATCTCTGAGAAGAGATGTGATGGCTAGAGACCCCTCTACTATGTTACAATGAGACTTGAAGGCCTATTTATTGTTGAGAAACAATGTAAAACCCTAAACATCTAAAAACCTAACCCTAGGAGATGAAGTGCCAAAATTGTGGGTCCCGTTTGGGTATATTGGTGTTTTAACTTCCTAGGGACGTAACTTTGGCATACGATCTCCGTTTGACGCGCTTAGTAGCTCATTAGAAATATCTACCAGAGGACTAAGAATTTTGAGTGAGCAACATCGGTCCATGATCCATGTTGCTCCCGGTTTTCACAAAAAAATCGTTTAGAGCTTCAAAACGGCTCCGAAAGTTCAGGACTTGAAAAACTGCTAAAAATAATAAGATGATGGACGAGAAAAACTGAAAGAATTGATGGTGCGGGTGTTAGTTCATTAAGTTGACTATTATAAGAAACCTCTATGCTTCTCATTCAATTGTCAACTCAGGGTAAGTCTTCTTATTTCGAGAGTGCAAGCACAATATATGCGAGTGACATCGGGAATAACTACTCTATATTACCATGAAGAAGATTAACTAATTCTCAAAGTTCAATCACCTCAAAAAGAAATGGAATTGTAAAAATGTTGTTAACTATTCTGTCTAAATAAGCTTAGTGAGAATAACCTATGATTGAACAACACACTTGATGAATTGAACAACAATCCTACTAAATGGAACAACAAACTCAACGAATTGAACATCAATTGTTTATTTAATTTTGCAATGGAATCCTCTTGCAAACTAACTAGCTAACATTCTTTTGTATTAAGCACAACAAGAAGTCCTATAGTACTGATGGAAAGATCTAATTCTAAGCGATATAAAGCATTGAACAGAAATCATGCTAAGCTCATAAATGGATATAAAGGAATTGAGAAAATGATGAAAATGTCTAACAGTTATAAAACAATTACTGCAAACCAGAAAACATGAGCGATAAATTGTCTTAGTGGCATAGGAAACTGTAGTATCATAGGCGTAGAAGTTAACAAGCGAAAATATATCTCACAAAATGCATCAGACAACTGAAGATAAATTCTGTAATTAGCGTACATCATAGAGGTGAGCGTGGAAACTCCCAGGGCTGGGCCCAAACCACCAGAAGTCTAACGCGATGGAAAACTCAGGAAATGACTATTCAAAATACCAAAATTCTTTATTAAGTAAGAGGTTAAGACATGAATACAACTGGATAGTTTTGTCATGATACGTCTATTACAGAAGAGAATTTCTATTCAGCTTCCCGTTTGTCATCCATATTTGACCTTTTTAAAGGCGATTTCGCTCAATGGTATGGTCTTTTCCAAACGACAGCTCGCTACTCGTCGCTGCCGTTTGAGTTCTTTGGACGTGGATCTGTCTTTCTGCCTTCCGCTAGTCCGTGGGGGTCATTATGATTTCGTTTTCTCTGTTTTTCAACTGTCTTTTGGTCATCATCGATTCAACTGCCTTTTTTTCCTGTGAATAAAGATGAAATAAGTCAAATCCTTGTTGTTTAAACATGCTTTTTACCGTTACTCCATTTGTCTTGATTTTTCATTTATCCTCCTTTCCTTTACTGTTAAGATGAGGAAAAATTCCTAAAAGTGTATGATATTTCGAAGTAAAGGTAGGGTGAAAACGTACCTTAATTCTGGCCCAACAACAGGTCCAAATGGAATAGGTGGGTGGCCACCGATATCCACCTGGATCATTCCTCCCTCCTTAGGAAGCAATGGTCCCCATTGCGTTAAGTCATGAGGGGAAAATTCTGCTGAACTTGGTATTAGATTTGTCCAGGATGTCACAAACCTGTTGGCGGTCATGTTGGATGTAGATGTGCGGCCGGTGGGCAGCCGTTGAAGGATCTGGGCAAAGTTATCCATCATCGCGTTCCTTTGTTTCCCAAGGGCCTCCTCGAGCAAGATTTTGATAGGATCTCCTACTCCCTTGTCTTTCTCTCCTTCTGCCATGGGGGGTTGTCGAGGTTTGAGAGGATGATCTTGCAATGGTTCAACCAGATTTAGCCCGAACTCCTTATACCCTGATCGCGATGGGGACATGCAAAGAAAAACAGAGAAAGAGCAGACCGCTCTGATACCACTGATCCAGATTTATGAATGAAAGAAATAGAATACACATATAACCATAAATACAAAGATGCAACAGGATTAATGCTTTCTTTTATTAAAATAAAATTACTAAAATATGCTTGTAGATAGGGCGCTGGTAGCTTATCTCTAAGAAGAGATGTGGTAGCTATAGGCCTTTGAACTGTGTTACAATACAAACATAATATAAATAAACATCTAAGGCACTGGTAGGCTTATCCTGAGAATATATGTGGTGGCTACAGGCCTCTGAACTGTGTTACAATGAGACATAATGGAAATGAGTGATGAGGGCACCGATAGCGTATCTCTGAGAAGAGATGTGATGGCTAGAGACCCCTCCATTGTGTTACAATGAGGCTCGAAGGCCTATTTATTGTTGAGAAACAATGTAAAACCCTAAACATCCAAAAACCTAACCCTAGGAGATGAAGTGCCAAAATTTTGGGTCCCGTTTGGGTAAATTGGTGTTTCAACTTCCCGGGGACGTAACTTTGGCATACGATCTATGTTTGATGCGCTCAATAGCTTGTTAGAAAGATCTATTATAGGACTATGAATTTTGAGTGAGAAAAATTGGTCATTTGTGTAGCTCCCGGTTTTCCCAAAAAACGTCGTTAAGGCCTCAAAACAGCTCCAGAAGTTCAGGACCTGAAAAATTGCTAAAAATAGTAAGCTGCTAGAAGTGAAAAATTGAAAGAATTGATGGTGCGGGTCCAAATGGAATAGATGGGTGGCCACCGATATCCACCTGGATCATAAACATGGTATTGAAGGATACTATATGAGATATTCACAGAGATTATACAGGAGGTAAGAGCCGAAGAGAACCCTAGGATGAGTTTGTGAGGTAGAAGACTAGCTTCTGACGTGGCAGTCATTATAGGTGGCAACCTCTGTTTGGCATTGGTTGTCCTGCTATAATCTGAGGGTCCCTACCAACATTGTCAGAAGGTCCTTGGGGTTTTTGGGGAGCGAACGAGATTTACTTGACTCGGGATGATAAAGGCTTAAATTCAAAAGGGTCTCATGCATTTTAGCTACTCACGGCGTTTATATGCGAGAGAAGCTCCAATAAGTTACGAGGAGGTGGCATAGGTTCGGCAAAATGAATCCATCATCAGCAAAACAATACGAACTCTGGAAAATGGGTCTAACCTTGGAAAATTAATATCAGCCTTGGAAAAATGGATAGAAACCCAACAAATAAATATCAATTCTAGCAAGATGGATAAAATCCCAACAAATAGATATCATCTCCAACAAAATGTATGTAACCCCTCACAAATAAATATCAACTTCAGAAAATAATCTCATCCCCAACAAATAAATATCTCTGACAAATAATCTAGGCCCCCAACAAATAAGGATCTTTGACAAATATTCTCGAGCCCATCAAAATAAAGATTTCCCCCAAATAATCTCAAGCCCAACAAATAAATATCTCTGAAAAATAATCTCAAGCCCAACAAATAAATATCTTTGACAAATAATCTCAGCTCCAAAAAATAAAGATCTCCAGAAAATAATCTCAACCCCAACAAAGAAATATAAGCTCACGAAAAATGGATAGAAACTAAACAAATAGCACAACTTCAGTAAATAATATTTGTAAACAAATTTGGTCCTCTGAATAGCTAATGAAATTTGGTCCAATAGTTGAGATGAATTCGACCCACTGAAGATAACGACAAGAGATAAACTTGACCTTCTTAATAAATTTGATGAAGACAACAACAACTCAATCTCCTGCAAATATTATAAATTCGACTCCTTGAGATATAATGGAAAATTAACCTGCAATTTAAGCACAAATGGAACTCTGAACAATTTCCCCACAATTCCAACTAGGGTGGAAATGGTGTCCACTAGAAATTGGATAATTACCATCAAATGTGGCAATGAATGTCCATTGAAACTAGTTTGAGAGTCTCGCCTGAAACCCTCGATAGAAACTTGCTTGAGCTCCCAAACCAAACACCAATAAATAACCATAAACAAGAATGAATGAGAAATGACCTTATCTCCCCTTTTACAATATTTTGTCGAGTCTTCTCCAATATTCCATAAATATCCTTTTATTATTTTATTAATGTCCACTTAGTGCATTTTCCTCCTATGTTTGAAGTGACTTTTGCCCCCTTTTATTTACCCCTTAGATAAAAACAATTTTTAACCTTTTATTTAATAAGCGAATTTTTATTACTAATTAAAGTCACTTTTATCTCTAGAAAATGCTTAAATTGCACGATGATCACACCGGCCTCCTAAATACCCTTTTCATCGCTCTGTCTTGTAGATATTTTTACCATGATTCCAATGAGTTATTACACTAAGGTGTTTCTCAAAGTAATCATCCCGAAACAATAACTTGAGAATAATTAATTAAAACGTGTGTGTTAATATCTCTATTTGGCTGAAATCGTTGAAATGTAGTGGAAATAATATCAAACCCTACAGAATTGATCTTGATGATGAAAAATGGTAAACGATCCCAATCATCCCCCATAAAAATTCCCAAAACCTTTGGGCCCTCTAATAATGTAATCCTTCTCCTTTGACCTGGCTAACATAAGCTCTAGAAATCCCTCCTAATCTCACCACAAGGAAATCCAAAAATTGGGGACATTACACCTTTCAATGTAAGGAATCATGTTTATAAAGGAATTTTCCATAAACTATGAAAAACAAAATCAATATAGTTACACAAAACCAAACGAATTACTGACTAGCTACCAAAAGAACAAAACCACCAATTATCACACATTAGTTGTACCTCCATGTTGATTTTTTTTTCTTTCAATCCCTTCATCATTTTTGTTTTCGGTAACCTAAGGACATCAATAAAAATTTAGTTTCAACTTATTTGGGGATTTATGTCTAAACTTTTAGTGTCCTTTTATTGAAGGAAGAAATATTTTTGAACGCAATTTTAGATCTAAGATCAAGATAACCCGTTTTTAGAGAAAACCCATGGACATATAGGCTTGACACCAAGTTGAATACTATTTGTAGGCATGCCAAAGAAGAATTTGTATTTATCTTCCAATGAATAAAATCAATCAATATTTTCCTTTGCTCAATCAACACTATACCAATGGGGCATGTAGAATAAAATGAAGTAAAGTAGTGAAAGAGTCAAATGTTTTTAGACTACACCATATGATGCATTTGCAAAAGTGAGTTTCCTATATTTATATCACAATCTAATCAACCTCACTAACACGTATATCATATTTAAACCTTTCAAACATCACTAGATATACACAAGATGTCTCATTCTTGCATTTTCTAGACTTTGCTTTGCAAGAATGAAATGGATGCAGTAATTCCTTTGATTAATTGTTTTCATCGACAAATTTGTGGAAAAATTATCAATAAAATCTTCCCTTCATTCATCATAGACAATACCTTTCATTTGAGAATGACCTACCCCAGGTACAACATGAGTTTCTATTCTTGTAGCTTCATTGGTTTTTCATAACAAGTTGACTCCTTGAGACAATGATAACATTTCTAAATTTTCTTGAATAAGGTTTTCAATTTCCTTCCAGAGAACTATCATGAACATCCTTGGGAGGCTTTGTCTCCATTTTCCTTGAGCTCATACAACACTTAGTGTTTAAAAACAACTCTAATACTAATATGTCATGTACTCATGCTCATAAGGATACCATCTTCATTATTGAAAGAAGAGTTAAAAGAATATGGCTAGACTTATTTATGTTTTCCAAAGAAAATGCTTAGATTTTCGTCTGATTCCTCACTAAACTAAGGTCAATTTTTACTACAAAATGCTTAGATAGTTGTCTTTATGTTCAGTTTTTCACTATAAATGCATGGGAATGCTACATTAAATAGTCAACTTGGAAAAAGTTTCCCTTTAGTAGAAGGGCACAAACATTGTGTTGTTGATGAGTATTTGGCTATTGCAGCTTCCATTCTAGGCATGGCTACTTTTGGTTCCCAGATGCAAGATGTATTACATGTAGTGCACTCAGTTGTGACATGCATTTAATTTTCCATTATTTGCAATGAATTTCTGAAGTAAAATCAATTGTTTATAATAAAGGATTAAACCCTACAAAGAATTGGAGGTGCAAGCTGCATCGAGAGCAATAGGACAAGCAATGGAATGGACAAAATGAAGTGCACAACAACAATAATATATGAGACCACTCAATATTGTTCACATAGTAATACACATACTTATGTGGAGATATCAAGTGTGAAAAATAAAAAAAGGTAGACGTTTCAACATTACTTCCATCATGGTCCATCTTGGAAGCTCATTGCAACATCTCTCAAAAACATAAAAATCTCACCCGAAATATTACAGAAAATAAGGAATTTAATGTAACAAAGTTTGGAAACAAATCAATTCTCCCTTGATCGTAGTACAATAATGAAATATATTCCTAATGGAAAGTATATACTATATGGATAAAGTGTTGTTGCACTTGAGATCGATTTACTAAACAATATATCACTTATGACTCCTATTGCTTAAATGTGTCATTTTAGTAGAACCAACTGCTCTATTGACAAGATAATTTATAACTTCCATGGAGATGTTTGTTTTTTCAAGTATTACATATCTTCACATAGTTGAATTCATCCATAGCAATATATCCAATTTGGTGCTTTGGAAACCATTTCCTCTCCCATTGTATAGAATCAAAACATATGACAAGTAGCAAATGTTACATGCTTTGGGGATGAGATGGATTTTGTAAAATAATCACAAACATTAATGTCACATCATTATCTAGAGCTACAACATAAATTTATGTTATATGGTATCACATAGACTATGTGTAAACATTATATAAAGTATGGGTGTATAATATCACCATAGTTGGATCTTAAAATAACATGGTTTTGTAATTTCTGAAGTTGCTTGCAATTTGAGGCATATCATTGAGAAATATGACTTTGTAGCTAGCTTCTATGCTATTTTTTTATGACTACAATTATGCATATTCATATCAATTTGTATATCCTATGATGTTTCTTCATGACTAGTCAACCTTATGAAATTTCCATGTACCCACCATAACTCTTTGATTTGGGATCAAATGGAGGCAATCAAAGAATTTTTTTCTCTATTTCAAATGGATTAGAATGTAGAAAATAATAGGTTAAAAGGGGTTTGGAGTCCTTTTCAAAAATTTTGAATTTTGATTTCCTCAAACATTCTACCTCTTTTTTTGAATATTGTCCATCTTCAATTTCATTCATATCTTGTTTTTAGATGATCTAGAAATGTTTTTACATAGGAATTAAAAATTATAAGTGTAAAGTAAGCATTAATAAGAAACACCTTCGCCCAATTATCATAACTCCTCCAAATCAGAAATCAAATGGGAATATTGAAACCATTTCATTAAACTCATAAATAGTCATGGAGTGGAAAGATGGATTGTTTCTACCAATGAATATAACATTGGTAAGATGGATTGTTTCTACCAATTTCAATTTCCATAAACGATACTACATATTATAGTCAACGTATATAAAGAATTTCCATAATGAAGATGAATAACTTATATGTGTTAAGGATTAAGTGCTAAGCAACTAACAAAGATGGAGCAATTTGCGAACCAATTACAAGTAGTCATTTTGGACACCACCCCCTAACAAGGCTATGACAAAATTGGGATAAAGAAGGATAACATAAAATTATCAGGGAAATATCTCCATCTTAGGAACAAGAATAATAATAGCGAAGTGTCCAATTATTGAGTTCTTGAAATCAGACAACTATTTGGCACCCATAATACATGTCCCACATAACACAAAGAATGTTATTCCTTTTTTGCTCAATATTTCCTCAAAAGTTCCTCCCTCTAGTGCTATTTAGTGTGGGCATAGAAAGTTCCAACCTATTGTCCATTAACTCCAATAGAATTTTGTTAGTTCTTAGCTCTTCTTAAGGTTCTCATGGTTTCCTTTCATGGTTTCTCCATCCTATAGTACGAAAGCCCTCTTTTTCCAAGAAAAATCTCCCTTTTCTTCTCCAAAAGTGAGCTCTCCATTTCCATTTGAATTTTCTCTTCTTTGCATGAGAAAAATATGGCCAACAAGAGCATAAAACCCACTTCTTTTTGTCGGTGGAAATTCCCACAAAATAGGAGGTGGTGGCTTAGATCTAATGCTTGGTTTCATCCACTCCTCTTATATCCCATATAGTCTAGGCTCAATAGAGTGAAGGTTAATGATAAGAAGAGTAGAAAAATGAGATAGGATTCTAGTAATGTAAAATTCTTTTAGACCCCTTCATCTTTCCTCGCTTGTGTTATCATAGCCCCCTTAGGTGCTCATACTTAGGATTGGTTATTTTAATAATTGCAAAATAACAATGCTTAAAAGTATTTGAGATATACATGGTATGTTTAGCTCATAGTGTAAATAAAGGATAGTAAGAAAATATCTATGCAGAACATTTAACTAGAAACAAGATCAAGTTCATATCATTTCAAAGGATTGAAACCATGACAATACATCTTCTTCCCTGTGGAATAAAACCATTTTCTATGTTATTTTATTATAGCAATGCTCATATATTCATTTTTCATCTATACTTGCAATGCCATCCTCTTCATTATATTGGTATATTTCTAAACTTTTATCATTTCATTATATGACTACAACCATCATCAAAGTAAACATGCATATCATAACTATTTTTAAGTATTAAGTATTTCTTCAACATGAATTCCAATTTATGAAATTCAACTTCACACACACACACACACACACACACTTATATAGATATATATAATCCAATCCAATACTTATGTATATGGAGATGTATCTACTTCATATAGTTGTCATGGACAAGACTTAGCACATTATTTTTGCAAACACTTTTGATGTATATAATGCACTCATGCTTCCAACTAGCATGCAACATGAATTTCTTACATTACATTTGTTCAAGTCACTTTTTCCTTGTAGTCACACATCATTCTCACTCAGGAATCCCTATCTCTTACAAACACAAGGGATGGAAATGTGCAACCTTTGCCATCAAAATTTAAAAAATACCATAAATGAATAGTTTCATTGCAATAATCTCCTATTGTGTTACCTTATAAAAAAATGGCGAGAGGCCATATATGTAAGTTAAAAAGCCGATTCAATCGCTAACTTACATCAAAATTTTGGACAATGAATAGGTTTTTCCTTTTCTATGTCTCCCTAAAGCATTACCTATTCTTTTGAGAGAGTTATCCCACTGACAATAAAGAAGCAAGTGGGGAAAGAACACACATTTCAAGATTGTTGAGGGAACAACATTCTTGGGGTTTGAGTCTAGAGACCACCCATTCAAGTGGATCCCCTGAGATCCCATAAAATATGGGTAATTTTTGAAGATTAAGTCTTTGTCTTCCTTTTTTTCAAACAAGAAGGCATAAAACCCCTTGCCACATAAACAATGAGTCATTTGTCTTTCAGATTTTGCTAATTCTTTTGGATTCAAGATGTCACTTTTTAGGGAATGACTAGATTCATATGAACTAGCTAATTAGACTTTTTAATACCAACTCTACGACCATGTGTTTGGGGGAGGACATGAAAGCTTCACTACAAGAATACTTTTAGCTCCCTTGACAAACCATGTTGACTCCCTAATTTAGTTTCAAAAATAGTTCCAAAAAGGATTTCAACCAAGGCTTTATATATTCATAATTCAAACATTTTAATAATGCACTATTCAATATGAGGAAGATGTGTAATTCTCTCTATCATTAAGATGGAGTTTGCACATGACATATAATTTTTTTTTTTTTTTAATTTAAAAATCTTGGAAACAAGTTTGTATATGAATAAGATTTTGTTTAACTATTCTATGTTTTGGAGTTTTCTTGCTGAAGCAAAACAAATTTTCATCATCATGATTTTTTGTTGTTTAAAATGTGTTTTTAAATGCATAAAAAAATTCAGCACCCTAACAAGCCCCAAATAACTCAGATTTTAAAATGTGTTTTTAAATGCATAAACACATTCAACATCCTAACAAACCCCAAAAAACACGGATTATACAAGATTCATTGTTCAAAATTGTGAAAACCTATCACTAGTAGAAAATAGCTAATTAATTACTAAAAAAACGACTAAAATTTGCATATAAACAACTATTTTTCGATCGGTGACCAATAGTAGCTAATTTACAGTATCTTATAACGCAACCAACTTTTAGTCATTTTTAGCTTAGTCATTAATTGGTTATCTCAATTTTGTTGTCTAGTAGTATATTTGGTCATTAATTTGATCATTAATTTAGTCAGTGATTTGTTCATTAATTTAGTCATTGATTTGATCATTAATTTAGTCGTTGATTTGATCATTAATTTGGTCATTGATTTAATCTTTGATTTGGTCATTAATTGTCACAATTAATGACCAAATATACAACAAAATATATTACTATATGATCACCCGAGAAAACCAATTAATGACCATAGAAATATGACCAAAATGTTGGTCATGTTATAAGATATTGTAAATTAGCTACTAATAGTCATATATATGCAAGTTTTAGTCATATTTTGAAACCAATTAATGACCGAAGAAATATGACTACATTTTGGTCGTGTTATAAGATACTGTAAATTAGCTACTAATAGTCGTATATATGCAAAATTTAGTCGTCATTTGTAATCACAAATTTATCATTTGCAGTAGTCATTTATCTTTTTTTGGTAGTTTCATATTCATTATATAAACGACTAATTTAGTAGTTTATATTCATTTCATTTACTTTCATTAATAATCATTATAAATGACTAATTTAGTCATATATTCACTTTCTTTGTGTTCATCATTAATCAATATAAACTACTAATTTAGTAGTTTCAAATTGATTTTGTGTTTATTATTAGTCAACATAAATTAATTTGTATCATTTAAAAAATGTCACACAATGTGCATGTTCATCTAATATAAAAACACAAAGTTGCATATGTTAATTAGAATACTAAACAATATCAAATGCAACTATAAATAATTTCAACCACATAAATTATATTATATGAAATGTTAAAGTATTACAATATGGGTTTCCAACTTAATATTGGTTGGACTACAATTTACACACAAAATGATGTTTCATCACTTCAAAACATTATCATTGTGTTGTCAAGGCATTGTAGGGGAATTCACAAACTCGGAAGACTTGACCATCAGTCTTTATATGTGTGTCTTATGTGGGATATTGGCTCTAAGGGTATCACAAGACCAGTTCTCCTCTCTCTCTTTTTGCATTTGTCGCTCCAATGTTATTACTCCCCTCTTTTTTCAATTCCCGCTTCTTACCATCAATACTGGGTTCATTTTCTGAAAACAAAAGAATATTTAATTTAGAGTGTAAGACATGAAAGACAATGAACACTAGAATATAAACTAAATTAGACTATAAATATTTTATACGACATATACCTCAACATCAGCAATGTCAAAGCCATTTTTCCCCATACAAGTAAGAAACTCGAACAAATTTTCTTCATTGGGGCGATAATGGCCACTATAATGTGGCCAAATAACCTGTATAAACAAAGCAAAGAAAATGTCACCATATATAGAAAAGAACACCTTAGTAACTTAGTATTCAAATTTCAAGGAAAGCTTAGGAAAAATCATGTCAACTAAGTTATATGCTAAAAAGCTCAAGCTATAGATAATTTGTGAAAACAAATAATATGAGGTGTGATGTTTAATCCTTGTCGTTTTATTCACAACATTTCATTTTCTAACACATGAACTTAGTCAAGTACATAAACAACATGTACTCAAATAACAACATGAAAGTAATCTTTTCTGATAGTCATGAAAATATTTTAACACAAAATAGCTATAAGGATTCCAATCAATATAGTGTAATACTAATTTCATCTTCAAGCTTTGGTTTTTGTTTAAATGAACATGATACTAAGTATTTTCAATTTCATAGTTAAAAGACAAAACAAAATCAAAAGAAACATCCAAAATACAATCAAACAATAAAGAGAGGATATCATGGAATGGAAATTGCAATTATAAAATATTTGTTTACCTGTCCACCAATGTCGTGTTTGGCATTCCTAAAACATTTGCTTGCCCAAAATAACCATGAGGTGAAATAATCACAACATTAAAAACCATAGGAATTCCTACTAGAAACATTTCCAAAGTCGGTGGCTCAAGTGGCTATGCGATCTCTAACAGTGAATGAACCATATCCAAGACGTAATATGCATTGTTTCCCCATCCTTTTTCCAATCACATTTCATGTAACATGCCCACAACAGAGTCAAGTAACAATCAAACAAAGACTTTGACATTTGTTTTTATCTTTTATATCTATAAAATTTGAATCTAATTTGTTTATGTTACAACTCTATTGAGACCACCTACTGTATAGTCAAAAATAGAAAAGGAGCCATTAGTCATACCTACCCATGGTCTCTTGTAGGAATGATAGAAGAATAGATTGAGCCATTAATTAGAATTGCAAAAATATTGAGGAAAGACAATTCATTATCTAGTTAACCAATTGCACATTGAACCCTATATGGATGAGTAGCCCTAAATAAAGCCAGTTTTCTATATCATATGCCTTGGAAAGACAAAATCACTAAAATTGCTTGTAATTTTTTGGTTTGATGTTATAAATTCCTTCTTGGGCTACTCCTATTCCATAATGGATTTGTTTCCCAGGAAGGATGAAAATTTATTCTAATGACACAAAATCAACTTAGTGGATTTTGACCCTACATGCACTAATTTTTGCAATGATTTTGTAGATGTAATTACATAGTGATATGGGTCTGAAATCATCTCATTCTTGTCTATTTTTTGGGATTAAAGCCTTAAATGTTGAATTGAAAGCTCCCAAATCCTACATGTGTATTTTAATTTGTCAGCAATTCTTAGTTGCTATGTTTGAAGGAAGTCATAGAACCCTTAGAAGAATTATATTGTCCTGCGAAGTGGCTGAGGGTTCTTATACTTTTGGAAACAGTGCAAAATTTTTTGTAATTATTCCTTTGATATTTGATCCATCAACTTTTGGAAACAGTGCAAAATTGTTTGTAATTCTTCCTTTGATATTTGATCCATCAATGCCTCATTACCCACCTCACCTACAAAACTGGGGAAATATGAATTCATCTTTAACTATCGCTCTTAAATTTATACTATCATCCTCTTTATAAATTCCCTCAAAATGGTATGTTGACGAGAAAATTGCTCCTCGAGATGAGACACCTTATCATGAGGCAAAGTTCGTTGATAAACCCATCTTGAAGAAATTGTTCATTATAATTATGAGATTTTGAAGAGAGAAAATATTGGCTATTTAGTAAAGGATATGCACAAATGTTGGTGATTTGGTACAAGGAAAGACATGGACAGTAAGAGAATTGTGGAGATTCCCTACAACTCTTTTCCCAAATGTGACACGTGAGGATGTATGCTTATTAAAAAACTATATTTGAGAATGTGCACCATTTTGAAGGCAAGACTATTTTGGATGTAGGCGCAAGAAGTTTGACACAAGCTCTTGCACCCGACCCAACAGTCCACCTGCTTACCTATGACTACGATCTATGCACTTCCCAACTTGTCAACTGTAGTTGCTCCAATTCTCGATCATATTGTGCCTAACGGCACGTCACTGTGACTTCAACTAGGCTACTCAACCACATGTGTGGTGGCTACTAAACCTGCACTAACACAGGTCTAGCTAGCTATGATAGCACCCCTCGATCCACAAACTAATTATGTTGACAACTACCCTTCTATCAGTCATTTGTGTGTCCTTTCCCTCACGATTTCTCAACGGCTGAGTGGTGTTGACTAGTCTAGCACGTGTTGCTTCCTTCTTAGTGAGTTGCCACCTTATGCTTCTTGTGGTTTTGTTTTTTTCGAGTGCAGGCTTGCGTGCAGGCCATAGTTCTTCCACCAATTACTTTTGACAATACCTTCCCACCTCTCCTAGCAAACTACTCTCGAAACTATGTTCTTCTTCGAGGTGATGCTGGTAGATCCTTTTCTGCCAACCAAAATGTTGCCCACCCCTTCTTTGCGCAGTTTTATTTTCCTATTGGCGGCATGGTTTGACCCTTATTTCAACCACTTTTTTTTTGCCATGATTGACACAACCTTGTCACTTGTTGAAATTCAACATTTGCAATCTTCCCACCTCCGTCACCTGATGAGTATGAATTCTTAAACTCTCTTTTGTCATTATCCAAAACATTTATTTCCTGGATACGTGATTTTTCAAATAAAGGTTTTTTTGTAGCATAAGTCCTTGTCAAAATTTCATCTCTCATACCAACTGGCATCTGGTCAGAACTGCAACCTGAAATCATACATACACCTATTTGTCTATTACTCGAAGATGTGAATGGTGGAATATCTGCTAGAGCACTCTTAGCATATGGCAAAGGTTGAGCCCTCCCTCCTATTCCCTTTCCAAGACCTCCCTTAGGACCAAGAGTCAAGTGGACATCATCAGAAGCTCTATGTGTTGAAGGGCTTGGCATAGACCAATTTTCAAATTGAGCCCAATCCACAATCTAAGCATCTTGACTGGTGAATCCATAGTCACGTGATCCCATATGGGGTTGTGGCCCTTTAATCCCACCCATATGTGTAAGTGAACCCATTTGTGCATGTGCCATGTAAGGTGGCATCGCAAGTCCTCTCACACCATGATCAAGTGGTGTCACAAGTCTCCGACCTGCATGTCCCATATTGGTACCTCAAGAGCAGCCTCCCTGTCCAAGTAGTTCTTGCATAGCATCCTAATGCACTTCCTCTATTTTTTTGTGGCCCTCAACCTTCCACCTTTGTTTCCATCCATTCCTCATCAGATCAATCAAATCCTTCAACATGAACCTCAGCCTAGAGGGAAGCCCTTGGGTATTGGACATTTTTGTCATCCTATCAAAATAAGCATCAATATGTTCCTTGTCCTTTGAATGTTCAATCATATGACCAATAGTGCTCATCAGTTTGCACAAAGCTTCAACATTTTCGTCCTCTGCATGTTGAAATTCACCAATTAATTTCCTGATGAATGCATGCATAATTCTTTCGGTCAACATACTTTCTTTATAAAGCTCACCAATAAACCTTATATTTCCTAGCATTCATCGTTGTGCTACAACCTTATTCTCTCGTATTTCTTCTATTGAAAGGCTTTTTTCACCATCCTCTTCTTCTTTCTTAGCCTCTGCCTCTTCCCTTTCATCTTTTTCAAATTCTTCCTGACATTTGTTCAAAGAACTCACTTGAAAATAACCTTCTCATTATATTCATAAAATGCTGGTAATCCTGCAGCAGGCTGAAAACAGAATTTTGTATACATTTCACAAAAAGTCGTCTCCATCAAGGCTTTGTCAAATATTTGAGATATTATACCATGAAGACATGATGCAGAGTCAATGTTCAGTTATTTGACCTATTCAAAAAGTTTTTCAAAGTTTTGGGGCGTTAACTTATTAAGGATGGATTTAATTTGTCATTTTTTCAACTAATCCTCATCAGAAACCTTTCCCACTTCATATCGGTTCTCTGATTTATGAATTGTGGGCAGATAAGGCTATGAAGGAGGAATCAAACCCTTCTGCGAACCAAAAGCACGCTACCACCTATCAGCATCAAAATTATTTCTCACTAGTCCAACTTGTGGAAATGGTGCTTGCACATAAGGCCCTCCGGGAAGGATGCCATTCATACTCATTTGTGTTGCACAAGTATTTCTTGCAAAGCCAGTATTATAAATTTGACCAAGTTGAAACATAGAAGAGGAACCATTTAGACCTGCATCCATCTGCATATCACAGCCGGCAGCAAAAGCATCCACCGGCTTGGCCCATCTATCATCATCCAAACTGGCCATATTTCTCCCACGACGTTCAAGTAGATAATTCCCACTCGGATGCCTTTCAAGACCTCTTGCAGTGCTTGCTAATGCATCAGCCTCTCCTACATGACTTGCAAGTGCTTGGGAATTTCCAATTAATTCAACAGTGTCCAACAACATGGCCAACAACCTACAGAAGACCATGGCCAAGGTTCACATCTTCCTCCTCCTCTTGAACCTTATAAGCATTATATAAATCACTAGTGGGAGCTGCAACATTTGCCTTCCTGATAAATAAAAAATAAAAAAATAAAAAATAAAAAAAAATCTTCTTTTTCTTCTTCTTGTTGACAACTACCTTGGTAGCATCACCAATATTTGCAACATTATTCTTCACAGAAACATTGGAAGAACTTTTATTCTCCTTTTCTGAAATTGCTACCCAAAATGCTGAAACTTTTGGTGCCTCTAAGCTTGTTCGCGTGTCAGAGAAACCTCCAGAAAGTGCACCAGCAGGAAAAAATGTCCAAAAACGTTATTACAAGAAAAACATGGCCAAAAACCTACAAAAGACGTACAATCAAATGAGACAAATGATAAATGACAAATAAACAATATGCAACAAATACCATCTACTACTTGCAAAACTATTGAAGTAATGGGCATATACAGATTTGTTAGATTTATAGGTTAATGATTAATCATAAGAAACCGAAAAATTTGTATTCACACAAATGACAACTCTAATATTTTTGAACATTCAAGAGGATGAATAGGGTTTAAAAAATAGTGTCTGAGGTACTTTGTGTTTAAATGTACATACTTAATTCTATTTTAACTCAGAAAAATTAAAAGAAAGTCATTGTATTTCATTTCTAGAATTTCTGGGCAGAAATAAAGGGATTTGTTGTACTTTTTCTAAGTTCATAAATACTTAGAAATTTACTTCTTTTAGCAAAAAAATCAGATCAGTGATTTGAATATAAATCTAGGTTTAGTGTAGAATTTTTTATATACCAATGAATTTTCAGATTTTTCTGTGCCCAAGTTTTGGAAATATTGTTATTTTTCTATTATCCCTATTTGGGGATATTACATGCTACAATTGGTAAAAGCAAACTCTAGCTATTTGGAATGCTAAATATGAACAATAGTTCTAAATTTGGGACAAGGATGAGTCTAGTATATGCAAATTGGAAGCATGCATGTGCCCTCACTTTCTCTCTCTATATCATTGCCACTTTCCTTCCACAACAAATTAGTGTCCAGCCATCACTTTTCTCTCTATTTGTTGCACATAGAAAACTAGGAAGATGGATCTGCTGGAGCATATCATTACATGGTATAAATCAGTCCTTGATATGCCATCAGTGTTAGAGAGCTAATTGAGAAATAGATAAAAACTATAAATTATTTCTTTGCAAGGACAGTGTTCTCCACCAAACCTAGTCTCTCCCTCAGCATCTTAAACTTTGCATTTGCTAGGGGCTTTGTAAAAATGTTTTCAACTTGTGAATCCGAAGGAATGTACTCAAGAACCACCACCCTTGTAGTGTAATTAACTTCACAATTTATAGAAATCACATAAATGTAGAGCAGAACCCAAGAACACAAGAGAAAAGAGAAATAAACCCTAAGAAAGATCTATTTGATGATAAAAAACAGAGAGCTATGTTTACTTTCCACTTAAAGGGGGCAACCTCCAAGACGAATTCTCCAAATACATACATAATTCTTGACAAAACATTACATATCCTTCTACTTAATATATAACTATCCATAGAAAATCTTATCTATCTATGGGCCCACTTATATTGAGAGCCTACTAGCTATTTTGGGCCTTATTAACAAAGTTGATCCTTTTTACAATGAGTGATTGTTAACTAACTATTCAATGGGCCTTATGCAGTGAAGGTGGCCTCATATGTTGATAAATATAAAGTATTTCTTCAATGGGCCTTATGCAGTGAAAGTGGACAGCTCTAATGTTAGATTTGTTGCCAATAATTTTTATTTACTGACAGCTCTAATAGTAACACCGTTGCTTGCTTTCCTTCCTCTATATACCATGCTAGCGCACCCAAGGGAATGCTAGATTTGTTTCCACTTTTCATCAAGCGCACTTAAGAGGAACTAATTTTGACAAGTGGCAACTATACATTCCTCAGACAGTTGAGGGACATCTACCCATCTTCAGGAGCATTTACATCACCAATTTTCCGGGATGTGGGTAACATCCCAAAAGAAAATGAGATGTCCCCAATAGTTGCCTTGTACCTCATGGATAGGGAAACACTAAAGTCTAAGCCAACCCACTTTCATTTTGCATATGATGGTGGTCGGATCTATTCAGGGGGGACTGACAGTGAGCATAGATCCACTGATTGATCCATCCATGGATGCATCCCTTAGGGGTGGGACACATCCTTAATGCAACAAAGTCCCATCTAAGATAAAAGAGACAAGGATAAAAATAAATCTCTTGCATACATGATAATGGACTATAGCATTTATCAGTGACAGAAATAGAACACATAAAATCATAAAATCATTTCATCTAACACAGTTATCTATGAATACTTGAGTCTAAGACTCTTACAGAAATTGTCGCATGTCATTTCTGATGTATGTATGAGTAATTATCAGGGTAGGTGTCCCCATGTGTGGGTGCACATCTCACATATTTGGTAGGAAAATGACAACATATCCTCCCAAGCTGGTGGGCATCCCCAACCAATAAATAAATGCATGATTGGTGGACCATGTTACCCATCATATGGCGTGAGAATTAATCTAGTAGAAGACCGCACCCAAGCAGGCTGCACTTGGAGAATTTTGGCCCTCTGGCTTGTTACCTCTCATGTTATAGGATGCTTTTTACCTCTCATGTTATAGGAGGCCTACACTTGTGAATATTTTCAATACTCTTGTCATTTCCATCACAAAGGGAAGAGAAGCAAACTTATGTTTTGGGCCACAGACATAAGAGGGCTGACAGCGTGGAGAAGAGGGCAATTCAGGGCACTCTTGGTGACTGTTATGAAGGTTGATTTGTTGTTCTAGAGGGCCGAGGCAGAGGGGAGAATTTTTGTATGTTTTAGGGTATGTTAGGGTGTTTAGACCCTTGGAAGAGACAATTGCACCCCTAGATGGCTGTTGTGGGAAGGCCACAGGCCTAAACCAACCTAAACAAAGTTGTGTAGGGCAGTGTTAGGGTTGGTTCATGCCTAGGATAGCAGCGTTGAGGAGAAGGGTACTTCCAAAGGGCAGCCACTTTCATCTAGAGAAATTTTGGGCAGAATTGAAGGCTAGAAGAATGGACTCTGTGATGCCCTAACTAGGCCTAGATTGCAGCAATGCAGGAGACCTCAAAACAGTGAGCTTAAGGTATGTATTTTAGTGCATTATTGTAGATGTTGGATCCTAACTTGTGGATCAGTTGTAAATCGTGATAGGGTAGCATGTGGAAGTCAATGAGGAGGGGGAAGATCTCATGGTTATATGCCCTAAACCAGTGATAATTGTCACAGTGATTGGGCAGCAAACTTGGAGCGAGAGTTTGTCAAGTATTGGGTCAAAGTGATGACTATTGTGTGGATCAGTTTTACAGGCAGCTTGAGGAGGCCTTAGGAGTTGTTTGGAGGGAAAATTTGGAAAAGGAATGTCAAAGTGATCTTCATTGCTACAGTACCAAAACAAAGGAGGTGGTGATTTCTTGCCCAAATCATATTTTAATCTTCTAATCATGGACCTATCCATACACTCAAACATGAGATCCACATTAGGTACCAAACCAAGATATTGTTTCAGGAGCTACAACAGTCCCCAAATTGTAAACATCGTTATAAAGGGTCAAGGAAGTCCATCCTTACCTGAAAGGAGGCTAACCATATTAGATGGTTTGTAGGATATCTAACTTACAATCAAGGAGAGTACAAAACTTACAATCAAGGAGAGTACAAAAGTGTTCAACCAAATGATGGCTTTCATGTCCCTGCAACAACAGTGTGTAAATATCCCAAGTAGTAACCGAACTTCGTAGTGCCAAAATTCCTTCTGTCAGCTGGAGGAACCAACCCTATTACTTTAGTATCAATGCTAGCAAACTTCTCTTTCATCCAACTATATCTACTTAAAGTAGATATGATGTTGGCAATCAGCCTTTTGATGCAATATCCCAAATTGCATAAGAATTTTTGAGGCATGCTGCTCAAATGAGTAGTTATAACTTACAAAGAGTCTAGACATGAATTTCGGTGCATTTTCATGTGTTATTTTGAAATAAACTTACAGTCAGAATTAAATTTCTCCCACCTGCTTATCTTGGATCTTACTAATGAGACCCTTTCCAAATTGATTCATGAAATCTACAAGTGGTAAGTGAGCACTATTATAGACAGTTTTAGATATTTATAAAGCATATCAGGACAGGAATTTCTTGTTATATTTGAGAGTAAATATTGGTGTTCAGTCAACACATGTCACAGAGGTATTTGGACATGATCAAGATAACGATGTTGTAGTGCTTATGGATGAATGCGCCAAAAGATAAATTGATACCCATGGCAGTTGAAATTTCTGCAAATATTTTTGTAGGACAAAAAGTGTATGCAATTGGGAATCCATTTGGTTTGGATCACACCTTGATGACTGTTATCATTAGTGGGCTTTCCAGGTAGATAAGTTCAGCTGCAACTGGCCATCTAATACACAATGTGCTTCAGACAGATGGTAAAATACCATTGGAGGTCCTCTTCTTGATAGTTCAGGAAATTTGATTGGCATAAACACTTCTAAGCCTACAAGGGATCTTCTTCACTATGTTCAAGGAATGCAAGTTAACATCAGCTTAGCACCAAAAGGTGTCTCCATGACTCTTCATCTACACAAGGAATCTTCTTCAAGGTTACTTCATTTGGGCACTTCAACAATGTTGTTACAATTAGGGTTTCTTAGGTCTGAACTTTAACAACTGCTTCCAAAGGCTACTTCAATATGACCTTAACAAGGTTACTATCTCACAAGTCAAGGGCTATCTCCAGCACAAACTAAAATAATTTTCTTTGCTATCACAAGGGATGATCAAACTACAAAGATTTCAAGCAATCCATCTTCACTGCACCAAAAAGACTCCAAAGATACTTCTCCACAGGACATCTTCAATAAGTTGTTTCAACACTCTTCAAGGTATCTTCTAAGGTCAGTTTTAGTGTCCAAGATCTGCTTCTAGAATGCCTGTCAAGGTTTTCTCCAAGGATGATCACAGGGTCTATTCTGTTTAACAAATGTCTTTAAGTGATTCAAGAGTCACCAACAATGTCTCCAAGTTCAATATGCCCAAACAAAAACAATGTCTCCAACACCTCTTAAAAGGTTCAGGAACTGCTTCACTGTGGTGTCTTCAGATCTACCACTAATATGAGATCTGTACTCTTACCAAAGGGAATCTGGTATACAAATTTAAGTTCTTACTTCACCAAAGGAGGATCTGCTTCTGATATGAGGATAGTTCCAAATTCTGAGCCTAGTTTCAACAAATTAGAGCCCTATCCACATTCAAAAGGTCAAATGAAGTCCTGAAATGATTAATAGGCCGAATTCCATAGAGGGTAATAAATTTTGGTTACAGACCCGAGCTACAGAGGAGTTGAGAGCTGCAGGTCTGAGATTTCAGGCCTTTATTAGGCCAGTTCTGTGATCAACAGGTCTGCAACTGTGCTACAAGTCTAAGGAATAGAGTTGCAAGTTTGTGTATTTTAGTACTTCCACAGGCCGCATGTCAGAGGTTCCACAAGGGCCGAGAATCTCATTATTACAGAGCCAAAATTACTGTCTTCGAAGGTCTGAGATAAGGAATGTAACAAAAGTTAAATTTAGCTCACAAGATATAACCCAAACACCTTTCCTCTTTACTAAACTTTTTTTTGTACTTCCTTAACCGAGTTTTTCTTTACTAGGAGTGATGAGGTTACTTTGGTATTTATAGTTGTTTGCCACAATGAAAGGACATGTTGGTTGCCTTAAGATCCGACTTAAGTGCTAGAGAGCCAACCTGACATTTAGTCTACCTGTTCAACAAATGTATTAAAATTTGCATTTTTAAGGTGTCATCTTGTGCATGCTTATTATTGAATTTATTTCAGTCATTAGATGATGGTGGATTTACAATTTTTTGAGTGTCTGCAATTTCCACCATAGGAGGCTTATGTTACTACTGCTATCACACTTCTGTTTTTCTGTTGTGAAACTCATTTATACACTGATTTCTCTTCTGTTAACACTGTGTGTGCTTCAGGTAGTCCTCAAGTCTGTCCTTTAAGACAAACCAGGCTAGCTTAATTCTTCTCTTTAAATTTGTTTTCAAATCTATTCCTTTTGCTGAGCTAAATCAACCATTAATTTTGTTCTTCCATACTAGCTTGCACAAGCCTAGAACAGGACTCACTAAAATCCTTTGACTGATCTGATTTTGGCCTTCAATTTCTGATATGAAGACAATATTGAAACTATAATAAGGTTTGTCTTTGGAGCTCAATATTCCACAAAAAAAACAGTTTTCAATTAGTCCTTGAAAAACAGGCCTAAACAACTCAAAACAACTCCTTTTTTTCAGAAGATACAATGGTCAAAACAACCTTTGATTTCAGTCCACAGTGGTAACTATTCAACGTTAAACTAGCCCATATACCAGCAGCCTAAGGCATCTTTCTTAAGGTTTTCAAGATTAGGATAATTCTTCAACAAAGACTAGGACATCAAAAGGATCTGGGACTTGTCATCATATAGATAGGGGCATATATAACAAGGCTATTTTAACCATTAGGTTTTGCTAGGGCATCATATAGTCAAATATCTATGACATGCTTCAATAGTGCTTGCCATCTTATTGACATCAAAGACAACTTTGGTCAACACTCTCAAACATTCTAAAATCATTCTAGAAACCATGCCTGAAGCTAAGCTAGACTCCTAAGATCTAACCACCAAGTATGTGTAGGTTGTAGTGATTTGAGGCATTCATTCTAGCGGTGCAGTGATTAGGATGTGAAACTTGGAGGTGGAGCCTAGGCTGAGATTTTTCAGAGGCTTTTAATGGCATCAAATATGGAAGAGGAACATGCAAAAATGACTTCTTGTAGGGCTTGACGTAATGCCTTTGTTGGAGCAGCCAAGCATGCACTCTGAGACTTGTTTCTATCATGCTAGATAATTGTATCTACAGGTCTGAATGACTCCTGAAATGGGTCCAAATTCAAGTTTTTTTGGGTAGCATGTAGCAGTTGATCAGCTAAAATTGAGTATTTTACCATTTTATGGGGTTGTACCACCAGTTGTGCATCGTAGCATTAATTCTGCCAATATATTGTTAAACCATCTTATGAGAGCAACCATGGTAGATTTTGGAATTTCCAAAGAACAAACATTTTATGGTTGGAATTCAAGTGTCAAGGAAACATACGATGATAGTGACCCTGACTATCTTTCAGCAAACACCTTTTACAACAAAACATGATATATATAATTTTACAGCAAAACACGATATATACTCCTTTGAATATAAAACAGCACATAAGTATTTCCTCATGGTGTGGTTTATTCATGATAGGAAAATTTCCCTCTAGAGCTATTATGCTATATGATGGGTAGTCTTAGCTGGTGATCTGATGCAAGGTTTTGAGGCCTATTTGGCATAAGACTGTTGCTATTATAGAACAGAAAATGGAAGCCATTTTCATTATTTAGTATATCCCCTTCTCCAATGTGATACTCATCAAGTTAAGAAAGAGTTAAGTGTAAAAAGAAACAAACAACAAGTAGTGTATTATTCCTTGTGTTCACCTTCATCTGATTTGTTTGTACAAAGAGGGATCTATTCTAAAGAAGTGTTTTATGGCCTAAAAGATGTTAGGCCTAATTGTGTAGAGTGCAGCTCCTTGCCATGGTCAAGAGGTATGTTTTAAAGGGGATTCCACTTGGCACACAATCCTAGGTTGCTTCATTTCCTAACAAATGTAATTTTTTTATTTTTTATTTTGTATTTTGAGGTTGATTCATTTATGGGGGTGGGGGGGGGGGTTAGTTATAGTAACCTAAGTTTATTTATTTCCCCTTAACCATTGTTTCCTATTCTTGGAGAGATATTTGGGTCAGTGGAGAAAGAGCCTTAACTGCCTTTTCTATTTTGAGATTGTAATTGGTTTGCATTTATGATGAGTGATGAATAACCTAGATCGAAGGAGTGCTGCCCTAGATGGCACCTTAGCACATTTTTTAAGGTCACTCCATTTTATAGATCTTGTTGTAACTTACAATGGCCATGTTGACAATCCTGCACACATTTTTAGGGTGTATTCTTAAGGGGTGAATTGGCTACTTCCTTGGAGAGTATAAGCTAGCTCACCCTGACCTATTGGGGATATGTTGACTTACTAATAATGATATGGGTGAGAGTATGGAGAGATAGTTGGGTCATTTGAGAAAGAGCCTTAACTTCCTTTGCTATTTTGAGCTTATAATTGGTTTGCATTTATGATGAGTGATGAATCACCTAGATCGAAGGAGTGCTCCCCTAGCTGGCAGCCTGGCACCTTAGCACATTATTTAAGGTCACTCCATTTGCTAGAGTTTGTTGTAACTTACAATGGCCAAGTTGACCATTCTGCACACATTTTTAGGGTGTATTCTTAAGGTATGAATTGGCTACTTATGGTCTCAATACCTTTTATGCCTCTGTTACATTATGCATTTTATCCATTACTGCAATAGGTAATCTACAGCAATTTGTTATCTCTTTTATTGTAATTTATTTGTCTTTCTACTCTGCTCTCATTCATTGCTATATTGATATTTTTATAGTAAATAATTTACTCCTAATGGTGCAATTAAGTTGGTTTCAAAGGATTCATCACCATATAATGTAATAGCAATGGGAACCCAGGACTATAGCATCACTGCGTGGACCACAGCTAGTCCATGCCCTATTTTTATTTTTGATAAGTCTTAGAGCCATTAGCTAAACATTATAATTGGTTTGATGCCCCAATCTAACTCTAAAGTTAATGCTATGAGATTCACTATATAAAACACTTCTACCTACCTCCATAGTCACGAGGGTCATCGTAAAGCCAACATACCATCATACCCACTTCTACCTTAATTTTCCCTGGGAGTCTTAGGTGCTCTTGTACGAGGAAAACTATTTTAAGGAGTGAGAACACATCAAATAGGAAAAGAACATTGAATAGGAATAATTTTCCTGTCTTCAAATAAGTTGACATTCCTAGCTTGCTAAATACCCAAGCCAGGATCTGGGGAAGTTCTTTGTAATCCTTCAACGAAGAGTTATGACATAACCTCTTAGACCATTTCAGTTGTGCCACCAATTCATATATTTTCAACCTAGTCAAATGTTTATTCTCCCCCTATAAACTTGCATAGTGTGAATTCTGAGTCCATGACAAGATGTTTTATTGGTATTTTCATGCCTTGCTGTTGCACCTATCGAGTCTTGCTCTATTCCCTTCTTATAATATACAAGTCAAAGCATTTTTGTTTGAGTGCAAACCACATAAAATTCAAGCCTTTGAGGGATATTTAAATATCTAAAACTCTCCTCCACCACACATGATTCTCTTCTCCCCATCTAAATAATAGCGATATCTAGCTTTGGGTATAAACGGAAAGGGGGGGGGGATATATATATATATATATATATATATATTATCATGGTAAATCGACATGGCTAGACTTAGATGCCCACAATCGCCCTTCGGGGAATGAGAATCATCACCTCCAAATCTAATGAAATCACCTTGACCTACAAATATAAGTAATTTTAGGAACTACAATCGAGAAAGATTAAGTATCTTGTCCCTCAACAAAATTCATATGGAGTTGTAGGAGTCAACATGGGCAATTAATCCATGAGAGACCTTGTTTCATTCATGTTAGGTTGGATGGTGGTTGAAAGTTCTTTCATAATACTTTGTGGTTGATACACTTGTTGCCGCCCTTCATATTTTATCCAATAGTTAACTTATCCGCTATCACGAGTCTTCTAAAATTCCAATTTGCGGCCACAGAGATTAGTGCTCTTGGAGAGGGATAAAGTTAATAAAACTTCTCATGACAAGAGGCATCAAAGGAGAAAAAATGCCATATGATAGGTTGGAAACAAACGAGTTATGCCTAATTGGAGATAGAAGCGGGGATAATAAGACCGATACACAAAGCTCCATGTGTTTCTCTGCGAGTACTGTGGACTAACCTTATCTAATAGTTATCAACGCGTGTCCATCTTCATTCAATATGTTTGACCCCGAGGTCAATTCCCTTGGAGGAAGGGATAAAGTTAATAAAACTTTCTCATGACAAAGGCATTAAAGGAGAAAGAAACAATTTTCAGTAGGTTGGAAACGGAAATAATTAAACCTGAATTGGAATGAGAAGCAAGGGAGTGAAGGCAGTGAAGCATGCTTCAACTGCGACAAAAAATGGTCTTTTATGTCAAAATTTTAAGGAAAAAAAGATACATGGGGGAATATGAGGAGACTTGTCCACCCTTGTGATCTTGAAATGATGATGTCCTTAAAAAAGTTAAGCATAAGGAATAATATAGTCAAAAGAAGTTTAACAAGTAGTTGGATTTCTGAGATGTCCAACATGGAGAAAAGAGACTTTTGGGAGTATGCATGGGTTGGACATGACCTCTCGGAAACATCCAAGCTCTGGGCAGAATCGAGTCAATTTTAAGGTAGACAAGAGCAAAAGGATTATTGGATCGGTCCCAACAAACTGTTGGGTTCTATCGCTAAGTCAAATGGAAACATCCTTTAACATTACCAACAAATGTCACAAACTGCGAATTGATGAGGCAAGGAAATCAAGAGGCTCTGTGGTTACAAGACTCACTAAATTCCAAAGCGAAGATAAGATGGCTTGTGTTGAAATCCCACATCAAGAGGATCCTACTCACTTAAAGAAGGAGATGTAACTTTGGTTCTATTAGAAGAAAATCGATTCTTGAATTAAACTTGGAAGAAAATATGGAACCAAAGAATGTGGCCCAAAGTTACTGACATTTCGGTGGATATGGGTGAAAGGGAAAAATAAATTACACAAGAAAATGTGAAGAGAGAATATGAAATTAATACGGTACAACTTCGAGGTCTAATGGGATGTTAAAGGGATGAAGAAACCTATGATTACATCATTACAACGTTTTTTACCAAAGTAGGTATGGGAATCATGGTAAGAAATGTTTTATAATTGTTTCCCCTTTGAAGCTTGGAAAGTAGTTAGGAGCTAATTTAGTAATGACCTGGCAAAATCATAGGTTATCAAGAAATTATGAAATGTATTAAAAACTTGTGTGCCATAGGAGGTCAAATGTAAGTGGGTTTATTTGAATTGGTTAGGAGGAATGATTGTTGTCTCCCCGAGGTTCAATTCCCATAAGTGATATGATGAGCTCATATCAAGTGCACTTTTACAATGGCTTTAAAGCCTTCTTGTTGAATAGTCTTGAGCCACAGAAGGGCATACACACCTGCATGTTTCGGAGGGTGAGATGTTTTTGTTATAGGGGGAAAAAAATTATGGGAAGTCAAATAAAGAAATAGAGCCTTACCGAGGTGAAACTCCTGGAGTTGGGGGTATAACCTAATCAAATCTTAAGGATTCCAAAGTTGAAAAAATAAGACGAGACTCCAAATTTCTAATTAACATCACCGAACGGGAAGACAAAGTCAATAAACTGGTTCATTGATGGTAACATATGCTAGATTAACAAGGGCTTTACAATGAATGGGGTTTCCTTCTAAGTTCCAAGTTCTCACACAAAGAAGTCCTGAGAATAAGTTTGTGGATTGGCTAGCCAACCAAGTCATTGTCGAGAGAATCGAGCCTTGGGCTTATTAAGATTAACAATGTGATTAAGGAAGTGAAGGGCCTTAAGTTCTACGCCTCCTTAATGATGGAATTTACGGAAATGTGAAACACCTCTCTTACAAAGATGAAGTTAATAAATCCTTGTAGAAATGTGAGGATTGCTCATGTAGGAAAAAGGTTGGGAGGGGTGTAGACACAAGTGGGTAGATGAAATTCATTGAGAAGGTAACCAAAACCGAGAGATTAGAGGAGTATAAACCTCTAGATTTCCTTCATTCAATATCGGTATGAAGTGGTATGAGAAAACGGTGATGGGTCTGTAAGCTCATGCCATGGACATCCAAAGAAGTTAGAAGAAGGCTTGTTGGAACTTTCCAAGATCAAAGCATTTTCATGTTGGGCATGCTCTGAAAACGTGTTTGAAAGTTGTATATGGTGATAATAAAAAAACTAGGTTAGCGGCGAGTTTTGTACATTTGAAAGCAAATGGATAAAAAGAGGTAGGAAAAATAACCTTAGAAAGGCAAATAGATTATCACGGAATCAGTTCAACTATCTTGGGCTTTATGTGCCAATATAAATATTCATTATCCAAGTAAAAAAATGAAACCATTGGTACCAATATATTATGAATTGTCCTCGATTTCATTATATGGTGGAAGCTAGTGGGACTTTCTCATAGAAAAAATTAGACATGGATTCAATGAGTGGTGAACTAGGCTTTTGAATGCATCTCAATTGCTTCATGTGTACTTACGGTAAGTAGGAAAACCACCTTACCAGAGATTGATCGGGAGGGACAACCGACGTGGATCTGTTATTTATGATGTAGAGGTGGCTACTATTCAACCACTCCTAGCCATACATACACAGCAATACACGGTGGTTCGACTCTTATCGCATTCTGTCGCCATTTCAATTAATCCACCAAATGACCTAAGATCTAGGGTATGAGTTAGCAGTACTTAACTCCCCAAAAGGGTTATTTATACCCTTTGAATTCACTATATTATATATGTAATTACGTAATTGAAATTAGAGAAATTTCAAGTGGTTTTAAGGTCACTTTGGTCATTTGAAGGAGGGATTTGAAATGAAGAAAATTCCAATTTTGACAAAGCGTTAAGAGGATCAAGACATAGTTGCCTTTTGTCCCCACTTATTATCATTCTCGCAGGATAATTTGAGAAGATTTATCAAAGAAGCAGAGAATGAAGTCTCACCTAAGCCATTTCAATGTTTGATCTCTTCAATTTTTTTCTTAACTTGCCTCGACTACAATTTGGGGATGGGGATGTCATATTCCTATTAGGAGAAGCTAAACAATTTATCAATACATCCCGGATTCAAGCATAGTTTGGGCGATTATGTCAACAAGGAAAAATATAGTCCTGTTTATCCTTTAATGTCAATTTGGGAATAAAAATAAAATTTTGCAAGTTCTAGCATTCAAAGAAGATGTGCTCCCTTTCCTTCCAATTATCACATAAGGAAAAAATTAAAATCACCTGGCATTGCATCAAGAACATCATGCATGATAGCTACTCTAAGATTTACATTTTAATAGTCCTAAATGTACTTTCGGAGTGATAATTTTATTACTTGCTAGGATGTTTTTCAAAGTTCCGCGGATCGATCGATGTATTGTAGAAAAATCATTGTTCTTTGGAATCACCTTCTTCTGTTATTTCAAATTCATAAGACTTCCCATTGTTATTGGCACCCTTCTCACCTTCCTTTTCGAGGTTTGAACCTTGTCCATTTTTCATAGCATCGTCCTTCTCACCTTCCTTTCTCTCTAAACTTTTTCCATGTTGAACAATCGATCCACACCTTCCTCCCGAATTTAGCGTTAGAAATCCCTTCCTCTTGTTGAATTTTGCGGTGGAATCCAATGTATAAAAGCATCGAAAAGTCCTCTCCTCTTACAATGGAATCCAAAGAGTATCAATTGTCCCGAAACTCACAGATTCTACGGTCGAATCCTTAGGTCACGAATTTTGCGACATAATGCGATGTAGAAAAACGATGAACTCTCTCATCTTACAGTGGAATCCAAAGGTTATCGAACTCTCTCCCAAACGTGAAAACAAGGAAAAAATTAATCGGGAAAAGCCAATTTTATCAGGCTAATCCGAAAAATATTCCCAAAATGTCAGTAGGTGAATCAAAGAGAATCGAACTCTCTCCCGAGCGTGAGAACCAAAGGAAAGGAAAAAATTAGCGGAAGCCAATTTTAATAGGTTAATATGAGGAGTGTCCCAAAATGTCAATTGGGTGGAATCCAAAGAATCGGAACTCTCTCCCAACGTGAGAACCAAAGGAAAAAAATAGTGATGTGATAACCAATGGAAAAAAATAGCGGGAAAAGTCAATTTTAATAGGCTTGTCAATTGCCATAGTAGGTTACGGTGATGTTATTGAGATTAATTTTGTCTAGTTGAGAATGTTGTTAACATTTGGGTTAATTTTAGATTTTTTTTTTTTTAATTTTAATTTTAATTTTTGAGTAAAAAGATGTAAGTTATATGGAGTAATAATTTTGAAAACCCATATCGATTATTAAAAGAAAGAATAAGTTATATTTAATGATTTTGAAAATTTATATATTGATCATTAAAGAAAAGGAGTAGGGGGAAAGTAAATTTTAATATGTTAATTTTAGATTAGTTGAAAATGTCAATTGCTTAGTAAGTTATGTTGTTATTATTGAAGTTATTTTTTTTATTTGAGCATGTTGCCAATATTGAGTTTCATTTTTATTTTAATTTTAATTTTAATTTTTGAAGTAAAACGATGTAGGCTATATCTAATGATTTAGAAAACCTATAGAGTGATCATTTTGTCATGATAGCATGAATACAAATTATTTGAAGAACTCCTTAATATAAGCAAATATGCTCATATAAAGGAAAGGGGACATGAAAGTTTGCACATAAAGGTAATATCTACTAATCATAAAGAGGTGGAAAATATCTTCAAATGTATGAATAATGTTATCAATATTTTCAAATTGTGAATAATGTTATCAATAAACTCAAGTAGTTATGAGTAGTCCATTGTTTTCCGTAAACTTCACTTAGAACTCATGCATATACATATTAGAAGCTAGTCATAATTTAGTTTAAATTAGTCACTCCCCATTAGTCATTTTTTGGTTGTATTTTCTTATTAGCTAGTCGTATATTTTAACCCAAGACTAGGGTATTCATTTATGTTAGTCGCTTTTTAGTTGGGTCACTTAATTGCTCATTTTTTGTAGTACTTCACTTGGAGAAAGTTGTATTCTTTTTAGTCACTAATTTCTCATTTTCTACTAGTTATACATATCAAGTCGAGACTAAAGATGCCTGGAATTAATTAAAAATGACTAGCATAAATCCAAAGTGACACAATTAAAAATGACTAGCATAAATTACAAATCATATACTTGTTGCGCTAGTTAGTTGGGCATATTTTTATTCTTTGACTATAGTGTTCCATTTTCGTTAATAATTTTTTATTTTGTCACTTATTATCTAGTCATATATTTAGGTCCTGGACTAAATTAGGCATTTAAGTTAGTCATTTTTAGTTTAGTCATTTATTATCTAGTCGTATATTTGTATCTCTAGACTAAATTAGTCATTTAAGTTAGTCATTTTTAGTTCGACCACTTAAATTTCTCAAATTTATTAATCAATTCACTTTAAATAATTGCAGTGACTAACTTTTTAGTCACCCTGAGTATTAATTTCATCATTTTTACTAATGGGCTAACCAAGGAATAGCGGAAGTAGCGAGATAGTGAAAAATTTGTTTAACGATAATGAAAATGATGAGATTTCTAAAACTCACAATATTCATGAATCTTGTTTTTAGAAATCTGGAAAAGCATTTATTCATCTACAAAATAAAGAAAAACTATTGATGACTAATAGCGCTGACTCCACTTGGGAGGGCAGCTCCTTTTCAATAGGTGTCCGAACTTGAGATATCAAATCGCTGTGTTTGTGAAGACCGATTGCCTCATCCGCTGACGATTTTTTATTATTTCATTTTACGATGTTTCTCTTGAAGCTATGATCTCGAGAATGCCAAGCATGATTACTTCAACCTCATATCCCCTACCTACCCAACATGCACTTTGCCTATCATTTTTCTTCTTGCGGGTTCACTTGGACCGGCAAACCCTTGACATTCTTTTATTTTGAAAAGAAAAACAAACTATACTTGTACCCTTATTTCTTCCAAGAATTCGGATTATGCTAGTGAACTCTTTTGTTATCTACTGAATATTCATCGTGAAGATTAGGCTATGTAATGAGAATTCATTCTCTAAGCTATTGACATGAAATTGAAAACATGGTTTGAACCGAGTTAAATGCGTTCACCATGAGGGTGACAGCATTCAGGACAATACTACACACATGGGGTATTTTTACATACAATCTAAACTAGAAATAATGATGAGGTTGTGATTGATCATTTGTTAAGCCTCCCGTCTTTCTCTTTGGTTGATTTGAGCATGGAGAACAGTATCTTTTCTTCCTAACCTAGTCCTCTTGACAAGTCAGTTTTAGGTGTTTTAACAAGTTCTCTTTCTGCCTATACGCAAGAAATTGGCTGTTTTTCAGCACTTGATTAGGCTAGATGACCTTCATTAGACTCTTTTTAGGAAAAGTAGTGGCATTTAGGCTTGCACACTTTGACATTACTATTTTTGGGGTATGGGGCTGCCTCTTCTTTTTAAATCTTACCACTCTTTTTCCTTCTTTCTTTTGTTTTTTCGTTTTTTTTTTGATTTTTTTCCTCATGCAATGTTATGTACAATGAATGAAGGTTAAAACTTAGGAATTCCGAAAATAGTAGTGTTTGAGCATCCACATGCATTGACGGGGACGTCCGAATAAATCTCAGCCCATCCAACTCTTGTAAAAAAATAAAGCATTGTTACCTCTGGTTGGAGTGGACAGTGTAGGACCATATTCACAAATTTTCAAATTTTCCATGTTTATTCTTGTCTTTACTCTCCAAGTGCGTCCCATTTTAGAACTATGTAAATCTAGAAAATCATTGGCTTTGTCCTCTTTTATTAAAGGAATCTTCTTGATGTTTTTCTTATCTACCTTGTGTCCTTTGTGGCTTCCTCTCTAAATATTTTGAAGTGATGGTTTGGTTAAACCTCTAACATATCATTTTCTCCCAGATTGCCTTCTTGGAGGAGCTTCTGCTTGGAACTCCAAGGATGTTGGGGAAAACTAAATCCATGCCATATACTAATTGATAAGGGGACATATTGATTGATTTCTTAGTGGTTAGTCTATTAGCTCATAATCCATGCACTAGCTTACCATGCCATGATTTTTGGTTTTGTTCCAAGAGCTTCTTGATGATGTTCATCATAATTTTTGTTGGAAGACTCAACTAGCCCATTAGCTTGAGGTAATAAGTTGTGGAATACCTAATTGTGATATAGTACTTATAGCAAAAGTCAACCATCCTTTGAGCTTGGAAAGGCAACAACATTATCGGTATTGATCTTTCTAGGACAACCGAATGTTTGGACAAGATGTTGGTCTCGAGGAATTTGATAATGGGCGAGTCGATGGCATTCCTAAGGGGATGACTATCAACAGTGGAAATAATCAATAGCATTGAGATCCGCCTTGTTGGGCGATTAGGTGGGGTAGATCTCTCCAATGAAGTCCAAGCCCCATTGTTGAAAAGACTTCAATGCTAATGGGATACAAAGTAAAGGTAGAAGTTTTCTCTTATAAAAATTTGGCACTTATAGCAAGTCATAACCCGATTTGTGGGTGTCGGGGAAAAGAATTGAGCAATGTGCTTAATCTGAGATTTTCAATAGTGTGGTTTTCCGATGGGGAATGGGCATACATTATCACAATAAACTCTGTGCGTAATTTATCCCTGCATGTCCTCAAGCAAACATTTAAGTAATAGCATAGCATAATTCTTCTATTACAATGCTCCATCTAAATCTTACCCCGAAGAAATTTAGCTTTTTGAGAATCTAGATTTTATCTTTGATAAAGAAGGAGTATTAAGATAAAGAAGCACATAACAGGATATCAACGTACCAAGATGATTTAGAAATACTTCTTCAATGTATGGGCTGTGAACTCTTCCTGTTCCTCTATTACCATCCTTCATATTCATGTCAGTGCTTGGAAATTTGATTTGACCATGATTTTACTGGTCCTTTTCCTTTAATCAATTTAGTGGGTCTAATTTCTAAATCATATTCATCAGATAATAACAATCCATTTACCCCTTTTACCATCGGGGTCCTGATTTTAAAATCCTTTACAAATGCATGTGTGGAACAAACGATAAATGTGAGAGTGTGAAATGTAGACTTGGAAAAATTTAAATGTACAGTCAAGGAAAGAGGCTTGTTTCTCCATGATGTTGTGTTTTTGAGGAGCATCCTCTTAATGTAACTTCTTTTGAAAAGAAAACTGTGGGTTCTTGTATCATGTTCTTTTGCAACAACAGCAAACAATGGTGTGTTCGGATGCCAAATGAGAATTAATGAAGTCCTTGGTAAAGTGGGGTAGTTCGTGGTGTTTGGGTGAGTATTTGCTTCTTTTTTTAGCATAAAAAAGCTGACATTTTGGATTCGAGTCCATTTAACTCCTATCTCCTTTCGAGCATGTTTGTAATATTCTTAGGAGTTCAACAAGGTTGGAGATAAACCTTCTAAGGAGATTGATCTTCACAATGAAAAGTTACAGCTGCTTTATGTTTCTAGGATGGGTGATTTGCAATATGCCTTCGATCCTTTTGGGGTCTATTTTGATTCCTCTTAAAGATGATGTAGCTAGGTGCAACTACGAAGACCAAAAATTGTTCTTCAGGATTAAAGACATCATACTTCCTACATTTTCAGAAAATACTTTTTCTCAAGTGGACTAAGTGTTCTTCATCGGTCTTAGAATGAACGGTAGAAGTCATCAAAAATTAAATAACTATGAAGTAACCTATGTCTTGAAAAAACTATGTCCATGGCCCTTTAAAAAGTGGCTTTTGCATTCATTAACCCAAAGGAATTTTATACATGGTGTGCCCCAAGGTGTAGTGAAAAGCAGTTTTGTGTTGATCACTTGGAAGTACTAGTACATTGTAACTTTGAAAAGCCATTAAGCAATGATATTCTCTTATGACAACTACCCTTTGTAATATATGATCCATTTTTGTGAGATAATTGTCTTTTCGGGGAGAGCTTTGTTCAAATTTCTAAAAAGTCAATGCACATCTTAGTCTCCCCGGTCTTTTCCTAATAAACACCAAGGTTAAACCCATTTTGGTACCTACAGAGGGACTATGAATCCCAACATCATGCATTTTTTTTAATCTCTTTCAACTAAGGTACTAGGATGGGGTTTATTCTTCTCGGTTTTTGTTTGAATGGTTTATATTTTCCTTGAAGCAATTTGTATTGAATAATGCTTGTGTCATGGGATTTCAAGTCCTCATACCCCCACACAAACACATCTTTAAATTCTTTAAAAAGCTCAGCATATCTCTTGTTTTTATGTGAGGAGGAAGTGTTTTTGACAACTTGATCATTTTTGGGTTCCCTTCATCTTGCCTATATTTATATTCTTTCATTAATCTGGTGGATTCTATCTTTGTTGCAACCACATCATTAAAATCAAATAGCTCCTCTAATAGTGTAAAGCCCCTTGGTAATGTATCATATTTACATTTGTAAAACTATAAGGTCCTTTGATATAAGTTTTCAAAAATTCTGCCTTGTAAGGATGTTCAGGGTTATATCGATTTGTATAGGTTAGCTGTTTTGTGAGCTTGTTTTTAGAAAAATACTTCTTCATGCCTAAGCTTGGTTATGGTATTGAAAATTCATTCTTAGATTGCGAAATTCATCAATTTATTTATCACCCTCGAACACTTGCCAATAGTTTTTGTTATAAGGTATTATGGTGAGTTTTTACTTTGACGGTGTATTTCTCATTTGCATGGGGTGTTTGGCAATTGATGGAATCAAAGAGAGGATTCATTTTGAAATTTGTTTTGATCTCTAGGGATGAAAGCGAGTTCATATTTGTCAAAGGTTTTCATGAGGTCTAGGGAAACATTAATGTACTCTCTTAGTCCGGATTCTTGGTTGAATGCTCCCCTTTGATTTCCCTAATGACAAATTAAGACCTCACGGGTAAGGATTTTCTTGGCTCCTATGTTTTTTAAGCGAATTTAAACCAAGGAGGAGAGCCTCGTATTCTACAATGTTATTTGAGTGCATTGAAAATCTAGTTTTATAGGAATGACGCATTTTGTGTGTGTATCCGGACATCGGCTCTGAACTAGCTTTGCCACAAATCCATCAAGGCCGATGTTCCCAAGTGTTTTTACGGTTCGTATTCGCCAAATGTCTTGTTTTTCGGGGTTGCTAGAAGTTTTGGGTACATTGAGTTCTTCATTTGGTGTACGGTTTGGCTTGTTGTGGTATGTACGAATCTATTTCAATTTCATTTACCTATTCACGATGTCATCTTCGTTATATAAGATAAATGAGTCAAGGTTTGAATGAATAGGATAAACGAGTGTTGTTGTGAGAGAAGTTTAGAGAGTGTCGGTATCATTTCCCATATTCAAAACTTTTCAAAACTTGGGACTTGTACATATCTTGGAGTGGTGGATTCGGTGAGAGGTATGGTTATCTTGATCTTAGCAATCTCTCCTTAAAGCTGAAAATTACTTATGTTTTGGGAATATTTACATCGGTTTTATCAACCATAATTTTTTCTAAACTTTTAATTTGCGGATTCTGATTTGGGACTTTGGACAACGGAAGGTTTGCTCGGGGGCCACTAGTAGATGCACTAGGGCGACTTGGGTGCACCACTTTTCTAGCTAGTTTTGTCTTTGTTTGGATTAGTTTCTTAGCCATGGTGTTACGGTAGTAATACTGCTTTGTCCTCTTAGAAGTATTTTTCGGGGGTTTTCTAACAACAACGTCTTTGTTTGGTTTTCTCTTGGAATTTTCTTGGTTCCTTTTACTTCTAAGGTGATATAGCCTACGGACTTCCCATTATGGAATTTTCAAATCTCAATTGGTAATCTTGAGAATCCTCATAGTTTGTTTCGGTTTGATGCGAGGAAAAGAAACCTTATTCTTCTTCGGTGGAGAAAAACATCACCCTCATTATCAAAACCTCTCAGAAGTTTGTGGTTTTCTTCGGGTTCTTCGATCTCTCTTCCTCTTCATCTACATAATTGTCTTGGAAAGGAGGCCTAATTTGTTGTTCATTGCCTCAGTCTTGTTTTGGGGAGGGTCTCTTCTGAAGTTTGGATTCCTATTTAAGTACAGAGTTTTCTTCGTTTTTCCCCTAGGAGGAGTGTACTCTTTCATTTTTAACTTTATCCTTTCCATCATTCTCTCCATTGTTCTAACTAGGTTGTCAATCTTGGCATCGGATGAGGAGGTTGAAGCCATAGTTCATCTTTGTAGGTAACTCTGCTGCCCCAAGTCTCATCCTAGCCCTCTTCCCGATCGGGTTGGCCTCTTGCTGCCATGAGAACCCCTTTGAATTTCTTCTAAATTTAAGGGTCTCTCTCTCAATTATTTAGGTCATGTCTAGATTAAAGCCTTAAAATTTCTAGTGCTAGGCCTTGTAGAGGTTTCATGTAGGAGTGGGAGAGCATTGTACACTATTGAACCTAGTGCAATAGACTTGGACACTAAAACATTTCTCTTAATGTTGTTATATTATGAGAGGATTTGGAGAGGGTTTTCTTAATTCCCACTTGCTTATGAATATGCGGTAGGGGAAGGAGATCATGTATGATGTTAAGTCAAGCCTTTGAACCATTTCTTGGCTTCTCCTCCTAAGCTTTAGGCGAATTCTCATTTTATGGTCTCTTCTTCTAATTCCATGTAGTCAAAGCCATCATTCGCATCCTATCTACATGTTGTTAGGCGATGGTAGATTAAGCTCCGATTAGTGAGGGATTTTGGATTGGTAGTCATTTTGGAAAAAGGTAACAAGGTTGTAGCGGTGATGAGAGGCATCTTGTCTTTGCCATGATGAGACTAATGGAATCCAGGAGGATTTTAAGGGAGGTTTGTGAGAGGAGGAGGATGGTCGAGTGTTTGCGGTGGATGTGTGGATGGGGGTGGTGTGGACCAACAAAGGCGATTTTGAACGGAGACTTGGCATGAAAGAGAGCCAAAGTGATGGAAAAGTGAAAGTTAGGAGAGTGGAAGGAGTGGTTTCTCTACTAGAACTACGGCTGCCAAATCTGTGGGCTCAGGAACCCAATGCGGTCAATCCCACTTTGTGGCCTAGAGTTGAGTTTTTTGTATGAGTGCAAGTCAATGAGGATCTTACAAGGGAACGTAAGATATTCGGGGACAAAACTTGCTCTATAAATGGTACTAAAGTAGTTGAATTTTTAGTTTTAGAAGTTTGCCACAAAATCTTTTCGGATCATCAACTATAGTAGGAAGGTTTAGGTCCGGATGAGATTTGGTGCTAATCCTTTGTGAACTTAGATTTCAAACTCAAAATGTAGAGAGGTAGAAAGTTTGAGAATTTGTTTTGGAGGGCACGACTCTCTTAGTGTTTTCTAAAGTCACACAATGTGTGACTAGGCCTCTAAGAGTACCGAGGGCTGATTTGACATAATCCTGAAATTCTAATGAGAACTAGTGAAGTAATAGGCATGCTAGAGGCTGGTGGAAGTCACAGTGGATGCTTTAATTTGCTTTGAGGATATGTATGTATGGTCCACCATCAATAAGCGACAAAAACCAATCGAGGATGTTTTTGGGTTTCTAAATTCCTTTACGTAGCCCTAATAATGTTTCTATGAGTGTCTTCCGGTTGGTCATCATTTTTGCTGATGATGAGACAATTAGATTCTACTATTGCTTCAACACTTTGAGTTATCTATGATTTGACAGGAGTTTACGAAGTTCTAGGAGTACTTATATTGTCACTATCGGAAATATTCTCACCTTGATTTCCATTTATGTTAGGTGATGAGTTGGTGATAAATCAATAGATACGACGAAGGGCTTGAATTTTCCTAGGATGTCTAAACTTGCTACTTACTCGAAGGTCCCACCATGGTCGCCATTATGTTGGGATCAAGGAGTTTAGTAGATTGGAGAGAAAAAATACACGAGGTAACATCGGACAGTCTTTTGAGTCCTAGGACTAATAATAACAGACAAAATGGTTCTCCTCTATTATATGCAAAGGATGGCAATTTGTTCCCCTTTTAAGGGTTGGAATTTACAGGCTAGTTGTTAAGTGTAGGGTTTGTTTGTTTGTTTTGGTTGGTTATATGATCCAAATAGAATAGACTAAGGTGAAGAAATATTTAAGTCATTGGGCTATTAGAGTCTATAAAAAGTCATGGAAAAGTTCAGCAATGAATCAAGGTGCATCAGGAAAATAGCATGGTCAAGTGGTTTTCAAGGTTGTGTTAAATGAGATGAACATCAAGTTTGTGAACAAACTAGGGCAAAAGAAATTAAAGTCACTTTGTCGAATACTTTAACAGAAGGACTTCCTTTTATTTGTAAATAAGTAATCATAAGATAGGGCAATAATAACTCTTTGGATTCAACTTAAGAAAATAAGCATTTAGGACAAACAATCAATGAACTATAGAAAGTAAAAACTCATTTAACTTCTAGTGATTTCACCTTCAAGGTTAGAAAAACATTTAGATAAACATGTAACTTTAATCAAGGAGAGGGAACTCCTAAAGCATCATTGATCATAGCCATAAAGATCTTTACAATAAAATTTTCACGTATGGACAAAGTATGATCCAAGCACCTCTTTGCTTAAACCTAATTAGTGGTACTTCAAAGAAAGATCTCAAGAAAAATGTTTTAGTGACATCAAACAAGCAATTCAACAAACCAAAACATCTAGCAAATATCTATTTTATTGAACCATTCATAAGATAAAAAAGCTTGGGTGGGTCTAGAGAGCAACTAAGAATTCTCTAAAATTACCTAGAAGAGGAAAACATCGAGGCAGTGAAAGACAAGCAGAGCTAAGGTGCCTTTAAACATTTCTCCAAGTCTAAAATGTTTCACTACAATATAGAAGGATGAAACACAATGATGCATAAAGTAATAAACTGAATAGAAGCACACCCCACCATTAACCAAGCTCGAGGATCCTAGGCAAACCTTCTCCATCAATAAGAAAAACAAGCCATTCACAAGCTCCACAACACAATTTCCTCTTCAATCTCCAAAAAACCATACATTGCTCTCAAGAGTCATTAAATGCCAACCTTTTACAACAAGACCACTCATGCTCTATTTATCTAGAAAAGGAGAAAAAACCCTAACTAGGGTTTTAAAATGTCAAAATCATCCATAAATGTCATTTAGGCCTAAAGAGAGACCATGCAAGGCCCAAGGCTGAATATCTATGCAAGAATAAGCTAAAAAATAACTAGCGCACCTAAATTTGGAGTGATTTTCCTCAAAAAACACTAAAATATCATTTTCTTTAATGAAGTTTCTTTTGTTGACTTTTTTGGCCAAAAACGCGCACGATTGAGGTACGAATGCGTAGCGCCTTTACGGAGAAAAATAGGTCATAGCCCAATAATTTGATGACCTTCCGATGTCGAAATTTTCTCTTGTGATGACATAGATTGGAAAGATTCTTGAGTCTGCTACAAAACTGTATTTTTGATTGAAGCTCAATTGCTTGTGCAAAAGAAAAATTTCCCAAAAACTGCTCTGAAGCATAGCGCCGAACTCGAAAATGAGCGGAAAGGTGAAAAATGAGGTGTTTTTAGCCTTTTGAGGGTCAAAAATGCTCCAAATGATTTGAAATTTGGGCCCGGAAGCATAATGCTTTATGTGAGGGTTAAAAATGCAAATTTTCCTCCTAGGGATGCATGAGATGAAAGCGTAGTGCAGGGGGGGTGCGCTTGGGAGAGTCCCTCAAATTTGCAAAAAAACAAAATTTGTCCAAAAATTTCTCAAAAAATTGGTGGATGTCTTCCTCATGGGATTTGAGAGGTACAGCAGAGAAAGATTCAGCAGGCCTTCAGGATTTTCTTGAGTCATTTTCCCCTTTGAGTGTATGTCTTGTGAGGCTTTCTTGAGTTTAGCCACTTACCTTGTATAAGACCTTAATGCTTGGTCATATTTCAACCTGGAGATCAAGATCTTTGTTGCTTTCTCCAATTTGCACCCTCTAAGTGTATGTTGCTCTTTCTAGAAAAGGATCTGGTCATGCTCTATTTTCCATGGCAAGAAGTTCATCTAGAGGGAGCTGCTCTGCCAAGGCTGATTCTTGTTCTCTCTATTTTTCCAAGGCCTTCTTCAAACCCATGGTTCTTGGTCTCCTACTAGACTGCCCTTATTGATCCTCACTTTCCTCATAGATGCCCATGGATTCTTCTAGATTTACCTGTGTCCTTTGAGCCTCTTTCCTAGCTCTAATTTCCCTGGCCTCATAGATGGCATTTTGTTCACTCATCTGTTTGTTTTCCATCTCATAAAAATGAATAACATTCTTAGTTCTAGCCAGCATGGCTTCCAAGTCTTTCATTTGGGAATTTTTGTCTTGGAGGAGCAAGTTTGAGATCCTTGCTTCATTTTCTTTGCCACTGTCAATTTGGATGATTTCAAACTCTCTCTCAACCTCATGTTGATCTTATTCTTCATCCTTTAACTTTTCCTTGCCTTTATCTAATGGCTTAGTGGATGTGGAAGGCATGGCCCCTTGCCTTTTTTAGGCAGCAAACACATGCCTTTCCCCTCTTTGGTATAGCAATGAAATTGTTTTTCCTCTGCCCATTTTGGTGTTTTCATCATGGCTACCACCATTTGTTTCCATGTTTTCCTCTTCATCACCCTGACTGCTGCTTATCTCTTTGCCTTCAACATCAGCTTCACTTTTAATCTCTTCATTGATCTCTTCACTTTCATTTTGTTCATCATTGTAGTTGCTTGCCTCTTCATTGTTGTGATCTTCATTTTCACTATCACCCTCTTCACTTTCTTCACTGTTTTCATGGCTGTCATGACTGCCCACTTGCTCACTGATGTTGGTTTCATTGGTTGTCCATGTTGTCTTCGGCTTCCTCATTTTCTGCATTTTCATCATCTTCATTTTCAAGGCTACCCTCTTCATCTTTTCCCTTATCTTTGTCATGACTATGAGCCTCACTGTTTTGACTATCATTAGGGCACTTAGTCTCACTGCTATCCTTAGGATCATCCTCTGTTTCTATGTCACTTGCCTCATCTTCATCATTATCCACCTCCATGTTCTCTGCTTCATTGTTGACCTCTTCATCATCACTGCTCAATCCATTTCCACTGTCAACTTCTTCATTTCCTTCATTGTTATCATCTCCTTCTGTTTCCATGTTTTCTACCTCTTGTTGGCTCAACTCATCATCACCCTCATCTTCATTTTGGTTTGATTCATTTTCACCCTCACCCTCATTGTCACTTGCTTGTTCACTGCCACTTCCTTCTTGATCTCATGCATCAGGAGAAGATGAGGAAGGGATGTTTTCTTGAGGAGAGGACACTTGTGTAGATTATGAGGTATGGTTAGTAGGAGGTGATGAAGGAGTAGAGGGAGGAGGTTGAGATGATGAGGGTAAATTTGGTTGATGATGGGGTTGAGGGCTTGTAAATATTTCATGAACACCTACCAAGGTATGCCCTTTTTCTCCAACTGATGCAACACAACCATCTTGATCAAGAAGTGATGGAACAAACTTCGCATTTGTTGGGAATATTTCCTTCTCCGAACAACAGAAGACATCTTGTCAATACTCCTATAAAGGTAGTAGGGAAAATGAAGCATCTTGACCCTAGTGAAATGCATGAGCAATCTAACATGGTAGGAGTAGAGTCTAGAGTACCTTCCCTCACAGGTTAAGTATTTCATGGTGACCCTCATCAAGGGTGCATACCTCTCCAGCAAGTGTGAGAAATGGAAAATAGTTTTGCAGCCTTATTTATATATGGGTTTGATAAATGGCTCATAGTAGCTCATGTCCAACTTTGCTCTTTTGAACCATTTTTCACCAAAATCAGGTATACCTGTAGCACTAGAAATGGCATATGTTGCGAGTTCAAAGGTCACCCCTGCCAAGCTTGATTGTTTGTTATGTAGGTTAAGAATGAATAACCTTGTGAGATCTGGGTGATTTTGCACTTGTTGGACTCTTTCACAAAACTGAAAGCACCCTCCATTTTGAAAGCATGTGAGAATCATGGGAGAGGTAGTAATCTCGACAATGTCTTGGGGCTCAAATCTGTTAACCTTCCCACCCTTGTGCTTTTGCCTCATAGTCACTTGGCCTCCTTCACTCCTAACACCCCCTTCTTCTCCTGACATGGTAATTAGGGTTGCCTTTAGACAAACTTTGGCCTGCTTGTGAAACTTGGTAGGAGGAGTGGAATGAAAAGATGGTGAAAGGCAGTTCTTGTAAATGAGTGAGATGGTGGTGTATTTTTGTGACTGATGCCCCCCTAAGATTTGATGAAGTGTTAACTTGAACTCACTACAGTTACCCTAATTCACACCCCCATTAACTGATAATTTCTTGCTTGGAGGTCAAAAGAGGTTGTTTGTCATGAGGACTTAGGTTTTCTAGCCACTGGGGTTTAGTGAATTCCTTTAAGCATAAAATCATGAATTTCACTGGAGGAGAAGGAAAAAGATGCACCTACAAACCTTTAACTTCTTTGCAGGTCCTTGAAGGTAGCTTGGAGGTGCTCCCTTGTGATTTTTTGGCAATCTTGCAAGTGGAAGAGGGTTTTCGGCCTAGATGCAGCGCCTGAACAAGTTGTCGGGTCGCTTATGTCCTAAGCGCAGTGCCTGCCTGCGTGCAGGATTTTCGGGCTTCCTGAGCGCAGTGTGTGCCCTCTTGCAGGCCTGTTGGGCTTCCTACGTGTAACTTTGGGCAAGTTCTGGGCCTATTGGGCCTCCTGAGCGCAGCGTCTGCACAGTGTCGGCCTATCGGGTTCTCTCTAAGCGCAGTGCTTAGCAACTTTTGTGGGTCTGTCGGGCTCCTGGGTGAACAGGTAGCGCCCGTTTGAACGCACACCATTGTCACCCGAACGCGCAACACAATGTAATTTTACACTGCAAAATCTCCCCTACGTGCAACACCGGGTGTTGTAAGCGTAATGCCTGCACGAACACGCATCGCCGAGTAACCTTGCCCAGATTCTCACTAAAACTCAGAAATTTTCTCCTTAAAGGCTTTTTTGCTCTTTTAAAATGAAAAATGAGATGGGAGGAGAGAAAAATGTCTTTTATATCTTTAGGGAAATAAATTTAAATAAAAAACCCACTTTGCTAATGCTTTCAGTCCTCTGTTCACTTTTACTGATTTTTCATTTTGAGCTTTTTCAGTAGGTGGCTAAAAAGCATTCAAGTGATATTTTTCCTTTCGGAGCATTTTCTTTGTTGCTTTTTAGGTAGCTGACATGGTTAACTTTGACCTCCTTTGACATATTTGCGCCTTTATCACTCAGTTTTGCAGATGTTTTGTTTGAGTTTCATGTTTTACTGTGTTTTGGACATGCTCATGTCTTTCAATCATTTTCATAAATTTAGGTACTTTCATGGTGGCAACATCCTTAAAACTTCTCTATTTTACCTTGGAGATCAAATTTCCTTCTGTTTCAGGGGTGACTGAGAAACTTTTTTTCATCCTTCTCATTGATCCTTAGGCATGCTAAATCCATGTTTGGCCAGCACCATAGTTTTCACACTCCTGTATGCTATATCCTCTTTTGGCCACTTCTGATTTGCAGGTGCCATGTCATACTGATCTAGTCCCTTTTGATGTTTCTTCGTGTTTTACACATTCAATTATAAAACAACAACCTCGTGATCAACTTGGCTCTCCATCTTGAAACTCAACCCTATGCTTTATTCCTTTGATCATTTGAGTGCAAATGACTGAAAATAAAGGCTTGACCCTCCTTATACTTATACTCTTTCATGCTTTCCCTTTGAGGCAGTGAAACACTTTACCTTGGAAAACCCTAGAATTCACCATCAACAGCCTCTTCAAACTCTCTTTCTGCTGTCATGATGGAGGCTCATCATCTTCATTTCACCCCCTTTTCCTATCTTTCCAAAATGTTAGGTTTTTGGGCTATTTGAGAAGAATAATTAGTGTTGTCTTCTAATTTCTCTATAGCCCTTTCAAGTTCATTCATTTTTGTTCATTTCACATGACCTTTTTCCCTTTTCCAGCTATGATTTCTAAAAATCTTCAATTCATGCTTAGTTGTACCATTGTGCCTCTATCCATGTGATTTGTTGCCTTGGCTCCTTTCTTGGAACATTGCTGGCCAAATCAGTCTTAGAAACCCTGATTTTTCTTGAACCTAGGCTGCTTCCTCTTCCATTTTCTTGTGTATATCTTCTAATAAGGAGCAGGCCTCTTACCTTACCAATTTATTGTGCTAATAGCCACCTTGACACTACTGTAGAAATGTCAAAAATGGATAGCTATCTTTTGCAGAATTTGAACTTGATAAGGAGGTCTTCCTTGGAGACTTTTCTGATCTATCTTGGACAAACAGGTGTTGACCTTCTTTCCCATTTGATTCAGCTTCTTAGCACATGAAAAACCGTGATTTAGAACACCAAAGATAACCCTACAACCTATGAAACCCTAGTGACCTAGTGGGAGGCTCTTTTGACCTATCTTTTGACTGAAAGCTTGACTTGGGGTCTTCAAGTATGAAAAAGAGAGTTTTTAACAAATTAATGTATTGAAAATCCAAAATCCAATGTACTTTATTTATCTAAAGAGCCTTCAGAGATAGTTTTGAGACCATCAATTCTTGAGGAATATAAGAAACATAAGAAGGAGTAAGCTGGTTGGTGATCCTAGGTGGCAATTGGAGGGGCAAGGCAATGGAGAAATAGAGTGTTGTGGTCATAGGTGGGAAAAATAGGATGAAGATGAGTGACATGAGCCCATGACGGGTCATTTAGGAGTGGTAGGCTAACCAGGGAATGGCAGAGTAGTGAGATAGGGAAAATTTTGTTTTAAGGATAATGAAGGCAGTGAGATTTCTAAAACTCACAATATTCATGAATATTGTTTTTAGAAATCTAGGACAAGCATTTAGTCATCTACAAAATAGAAAATATTACTGATGACTAACAAGTTACATATTGCTTCGTTTGTCCAAAGGAGGTGAGGTGCCTCTCACTACTACTGATGACCATTGCACACTATACCATTGACGGTAAATGCATTAATTGCCCGCTTTTATTTTATGTTGATTCATTATTCCAGGCGCCACGACTTGTGAGATGATCTGCGATTTTTTTGCGGAAGTTTTGTACAACATTAGATAGATATCATTCTCAGGCACGTGGGAGGTTGACCTTCCCTTTTAATTCATAGTTATTTTGTTTATTTTTGAGGTTTCCAAAGATAAGGCCTACATTTGTTCGGTAGCCTCGTAGGTCAATGATGCATGTACGTATGCAGATGTGGGGCCAGATGATGCCCAAGAGGGGCCATTCTAACTTTCTCGCTAGGATATCTACTAATGCATTAGAGTTGCTAGCCAGTCTTGATGATCACTCGTTCATGATGGTGTCGTGTCCGTACGTTGGTTTGATTAAGCAGGTGTTTTTACACGTTATTTTGTTACCATGACATTTGATCTATTTATATGGGTCTATCACCACCCGTATCATGTTCCCTTAGAAGTAAAAAACCTTAATGTTCCCAAATCAAGTATTGGAATTGGAGAAAATCTCTATAAACCCTAAAATTATACCCGCATGGTTTCTGTTTTTTCCTGCGAATTCGATGATGTTTGGTCTATAAAATATGGCAACCCCGCATGCTCATACTATTACTCGCGACCCCCGTGAAAATAAAAATAAAAGAAAAAGTAAATTCTAGAAGCCTAGCTGGTCGAATATTCTCCCAAGTGGAAGCTTCTAGAGTCGCGATCAGTTCAAGCTTTATCCCTCCACTCATGGAGCTTATCCCTTGGTCCATGGAGTTCAAATCCCTTCATAAGAGGAATCCATCCTCCTCTTCATGGAACTAAAACTACCTCCATTTCCTTATAAATTGAGCTCAAGTTTCAGGTTGAAGGGTAGACATACATGGTAGTTGCTGAAGAAATTCATAAGAGTGCATACTTTCTACACTAGTGAGTTGTCGTTGGCATGATACTGATCACACCCTTATGACTATAACTCCATGTTGGTATTCAGAGAGGAAGGCTTATCAAATTGAAGTAGAAACGATTTTTCAGGACCCCGAGAGAAATTTGTATGACATCAAGGCATCATGTTGTAATATTACTCTTTTTATTCAAGATAATGTTGAGCCCCAAAGATGTCCTTTTCTTCCACCACATTTCACTTCATTTCCTTTGTTCCTTATCAATTACAGGCTTAAATGATCGATAGGATTAATTAAAGTTGCTTTAAGAATGTATATAATGACTAACTTGCTACACTTTCATGGTTTTGTTGTTGTAGTAATTTTTGACTAGATTTAGCTACAGAATGCAGCCATTCTGTAGCTAGTTGCCGATTCCGCAGCTGTCTTCATGTTTTCACAGGTTCCAGGTGTCACCTCAAAGAAAAATGCATATGGGTGAATTCTAGACTTCATCCACATCATTCCTTGCTCCCTACGAAGTCTGAGCAGAATTCTACAGGTGGTTATGCACGTGGGAAACCAAAACTAGGAGATAGACTTCTAATAGGATAATGACTGTACAGATGACTTTAATCATAGTACAAGACCACCACGAGAGTTATAATTTTATTTTATTTGGGAAATACATTTACTCCTATTTGATCTCAAGAACATTTATGTAATTTTATTATAAGAATGACTCAGGAGACCAAGAAACAACTAGCTAGATTTATGTTTTGTTGCTAGATCTCAGAAAACCATGATACTCTGTTTCTGAAATACTTTTCCTTTAATGAAAGAAGCATCGCTTTATTGCAAGATCTGAGGAAATCTTGAGGATATTTGTATGCTGATCCGGTGGTAGACGGCCCCTACTGCCCGAGAAGCTTTGTGCACATTACTTAGATAAGTAACTTTAGCCTTGTTGCATTCCTAGTTTAAGCAATTTTATAAACTTTGTGTTTTATCTTCACTTGCATTGGATGCTACAGTTTATTCTTGTTATTATGAATTATTCCAAAATATCACTAATATTGAATGAGGTATAACTATAGTATTTTAGGTGTTAGTTGCATTTCTTCGAATTTTATGTTTTTGTGCTCAATTACATCAGTTGTTACAACTAGTCTTGTTCTTATTAATCTCTTCCAAAATATCACTAACTCTGGATGAGACATAGCTGTGGTGTTTCAGAGCTTACTGCGTTTTGTTGAACTTTATGTTTTTATGCTCATTTACATCACATGTTACAGCCAGTCCTATTCTATGAATTATTCCAAAATACCACTAACCCCGAATGAGACAGAGCTGAAACATTTCAGTGATTAGTTGCATTATAAGTGTAGTTGTAGTACTCCGAAGATTAATGGTGCACTAGTTCAGTTTCTGTTCACTGTATTTCAAGTTAGATTAATGGCACTCTAGCTCAGATTCTATTCACTGTATTTCAAGTTAGGATAATGGCATTCTAGTACAGTTGTGGTCACTGTATTTCAAGTTTGAATGATTGCATTTTAGTTCAGCTTTATCCATTGTATTGTTAGTTTTATTGGTCAGTTGTATGCTAGTTTTGTTCCATTAGATTTCAAGGCCTTCATTATTTACAAACTACTATTGTTATTAATCTCTTCCAATACATCATCATATGGACAGGAATTAGTGATATCAGTTCAAGGCCTTGACTGTTCTGCAATCTCTTATAATTGTGCAAATAGCCTTTTTCCCAAAACTATTCCAAAAGACTTCTAATTTCCGAATAAGGCTTAGTAGTGACAATTTAAGTTGCAGAATGGATTAATCTCAGTGTCATAGGTTAATTTAGAGTAGAATTCCTCACTGTGTTGCAGACTATCTTTTCCAAATATGTTCCAACAAATTTCTAGCCATGGATAAGATTTTCTCCGTGATCTTGTAGGTGGTTGTTTACTTAGAAGAACCTCATGGCACTAACTTATCCTTTTCTCAAGCTATTCCAACATATTTCTAATGAATGAATGGGATTGAGTTCATGTTATGAGTTATTGAGTTCATGTTATGAGTTATTGAGTTCATGTTGTGAGTTATTGAGTTCTTGCTATGAGTTATTTTTCTTGTTAAAGTATTGCATTTTCTGTTCTCAAGAGCCATACATAATTTAGAATAGGTTTTGCTTTGTTTTAGTGTGACCAACAACTTCTCTTTGCCAAAACTTAGTTCTTTTCCTCTTAGAATAAAAACACAAAACCAAAAACAATAAGAAAAAAAACACATACAACGAAGTAAGAAAAAGGTCACTTAGGCACATATAGTGCACCACACTTCATCAAAGTTACAAGCCCTGATTGATAATTAATGGAAGCAATTTAGGAACACTAAATTGACTAAACATTTTGGCGCCGTTGCCGGGGAAGTGTAACTAGGTAGCCTTGTTTCTTACCTCCCAAAAACAATGATATGCGTAGAGAAAGAGACTCAAGGGGTAGATTCATAAGAAGCAGAAGCTTGATTCCTAGAACACCACTTGTTTCACCAAGACCAAGAGTTAGCACACCTCCAACTCAAACCCACATTCCATCCTTTACTGATCCTAGACTTCCAGAGGACTTAAGATCAGATATTCCATTAGAAAGACCTTCCAATTTACCCATTGAACCTGTCTTAGAAGAAGATTCAGGAACCCCTACTAGGGACTTAAACTTTTCAACTTCCACAGAAGAATCAACTATGGCAGAAGAAGGGGGAGGAGGAGTTTTTAATGGAGAACACACACTATTTGGAGGGGGTAGAGGTAGAGGTAGAGGAGAAGGAGGTAGAGGTGCAGAAGGAGAAGGAGGCAAAGGAAGAGGTAGAAGAGAAATGGGAAGCTCTTTTGGGTTTCCTATAGTAGATGAAGAAACCAATGCAACTATGAAAAACATTTCACCCTCTGTCCTTCCAAAATTTTATGGACTTAAAACTGAATATCCTGAAACCTTCCTATTTGAATTTGAAATCCTATGTATAACCTATGACTACTTACAAGATGCCCAAAAACTTAAACTGTTCCCTTCAACATTGAAAGGAGCAGCATTAAAATGGTTTATGAGTTTGATCAACAGTTCTATTAGGACATGGGAAGACATGAAACAAGAATTTATAGAGAGGTATTTGGATTAATGTATGCCAGTCAACCATAAGGAGGAAGTGTTTAAAATGTTACAAAAAGAGGATGAAAATCTGGAAGATTTGTTGGAAAGGTTCAACTATAACATCAAGAGGGAAAAAATGGAAAACTTAGACCAAGACACCTTGAAATCTCTCTTGTTGAAGACAATTAGGGATGAATGGTTAGATATCCTTAACATGATGGGAAAAGGGGATATATCTCAGCTCACATTACCTGAAATAGCTGAATTGTGTATCAACCTTTCAAGAGGGAAATCTAAAACTGTAAAAGGACCAAGAGACCCTGCTCTTGCAAGGGCAAGTAAGTCTGCTTCTGGGACAGTAAGTAGGGCAGAAATAGGACATATGCTTGATGAATTCAAATCTGATATCTTAGGGAGTCTTAGTGAAAAAATAGACACCCTTAAGTTACAAAACAAGCAAAAAGCTGAATCTGATGCCTTAGCAATCTTTTGTCCCAAATGTAGAAAGAAACATGCCTTGAGAGAGTGCCCTTTGGATGCCAAAGTTGTGGAGACTTGTGTAATTTGTTCAAAAAAACATGAGACCAAGAGTTGTCCTTCACTTCCTGGTCTTAAAGTTGTCTTTCAAGAAGATACTCCTACAAGTTCCACAGAATCTCTCAATTTTGTCTCCAGGAGGCCTTGGCAAGGACCTCAAACACAAGGATTTCATGATCAGATGTATAATCAAACCCCACCAAATTGGAATCCTTGGCAGCAACCTTGGCCCCAATTTCAAAATCAATCACAAACTTGGGCGCAAGGAGCACAAAATCCCTATGGAAGATACTCTCAGTATTACCAATATCCACCATCCTATCCACTATATCCACATTTCCCTCCTCAACAAAATTTTCAACAAAATTTTCAACAAAATCCTCAAAATCCACAACATCAAAATCAACCACTTCCATTACCATTTCCTCAGAAAACAAATCAGTTGCCTGCCCAACCCATACCAAACCCCAACAATAAAAATCCTCATAACACATACATGATAGAAGGCCAACAGTTTCCAACTTATTTGATCACTCCTTTAGACCTTAGTGATGTTCAACTTAGGTCTGGAAGAATACTTGAAAAGAGGAAACCTTCTGTAATCATACAAGAGCAAGACAATTCTAAGGAAGATTCTCTACGGGTAAATAAAAGTCTTGAAGAGAACACAACTTTCCAAGACCCAAACATTGAAAAATCAAAACAAAAAGAACCAATAATTTCAACTCCTATATTAGAGTAGCCATCAACATCCACTTCTACACCTCCCTTTCCAGAAAGATTACAAATTGATAGGGGTGTAGAAAAACAAATTATGGTGCCTAATTATGATTTCCTAGATGAGATGAGAAATGTTTGTATTAAGATCCCATTATTGCAAGCCATCAAGGAAATCCCAATCTTAGCAAAGACAATAAAGGAGTTGAGCATGAAGAAAACAGGAAAAAGAATAAGAGAGATAAAGAAAATTCAACTGGCAGGAAAAATAGCAGATATCATGATGGGTAAGATTGCCATTCCAAAGTATCTAGACCCAGGAAATCCAGTTGTTAAAATACACATCAATGGAATTGAGATCCAAAACACACTCATTGATTTAGGAGCAGCAATCAATATCATGAGTAGACAAATCATGGATAAACTGAAACTTCCTAATCTTCTTTTTACACCCACATTATTACAATTAGCAGACAGATCTGTGATCAAACCCGATGGGGTAATAGAAGACATTCCAGTGTCCCTAGATTCTTGGGAGTACCCTGTGGATTTTATGATCCTAACTCCTAAGAATAATCTAGGAGGGCATCCTATTATATTAGGAAGACCTTGGTTAGCTACAGCTGATGCTTTCATTAGTTGTAGATCCGGTGATATGTACATCTCTGATGGTAGTTCAACTAAGAAATTTACCTTGTATCCTCCAGCAAGAACAATTACAGAATTAGATGATACTCAATGGATAGAGGATGAAGAAGACTTACAACCTCTCTTCACAATTTCATAAATTAGTGAAGATAGCCAGATTCTGAATACCTTAGAAAACTTTGAATCCTCTTCGGAATACAAACATGAACAATTTCAAGAAGAATCCAACATTGAATTTTTATCATCAAGACAGATGTCTCTCTATTCCATGGATAAATTTGGCAGCTCTACAATTGAGATATTTCCAGGCAAAACTTTAAACATAAACAAGAACTTAGAGAAATCTCAACAAGTAGGGCTAGTCAAGATATTACAGAGACATTCTTCTGCATATGCATGGGAGTACACTGATATGAAAGGGATAAGCCCCAAGACTTGCACTCATCACATCTACATAGAGGAAAATTGTAAAACAATCAGACAACCTCAAAGACGGATGAATCCAAATCTTAGGGAAATTGTTAAAGAAGAATTGCAGAAATTGTTAAATGTCAACTTTATCTATCCCATTTCAAATAGTCATTGGGTTTCTCCTTTGGTAATTGTGCCAAAGAAAATGGTAAATGGAGGGTATGTGTTGACTACCAGGAATTAAATAAAGCTACTCTTAAAGATCATTTTCCCCTACCTTTCATAGATCAGGTGTTAGATACATTAGCTAGCAAAAAGTACTTATCATTTTTAGATGGGTTCAGTGGTTATAACCAAATTCAAGTACCACTTGAAGATCAAGACAAAACCACATTTACCTATCCTTGGGGTACCTATGCTTACCGAGTATTGCCATTTGGATTATGCAATGCACCTGCAACATTTCAAAGGGCAGTACTAGGAATTTTTTCAGATCTAATACATGATTGTGTAGAGGTATATATGGATGATTTCACAGTTTATGGAAACACATTTGAAGAAGCCTTAACAAACTTGGAAAAAGTCTTAAAGAGATGTAAAGAAGCAAATCTTTCACTAAGTCATGAAAAGTGTTTTATGATGTTTATTGAAGGAATTGTTTTAGGATATCACATTTCAGGGGATGGGATTAGAGTTGATGAGTCAAAAGTTGAAGTCATCTCTAACTTAATCTATTCCGAGTTGTCAAAAAGATATTAGGAGTTTTCAGATTTACAGATATTATCGAAGATTTATAGAAAACTTCACCAAGATAGCATCTCCACTCTTCAAATTATTTACTAAAGATTGCGAATTCAAATGGAATTCTCGATTGCCGCTAGGCCTTTGAGACCCCGGGAACAAAAAATTTCTAAAGCACCTATTTTAAGGGGACCTAACCGGAAGTTACCTTTTCATATTTCAACAGATGCTCTCGTATACGCCTCTAAAAGAGCGCATTGGACAAAAATACCGATTCTCATGCCATCTACTATACCAAAGAAAATTTGACTCCTTTAGAGTTAAACTATACTCTAGAATCAAAAGAGTTTTTACCGTTGCTCATGCCATAAACAAATTTCGACACTATAATACAGTTATGAAACTTTTTGTTCACACAAAGTCATTCTCGTTAATTAGATATCTAATGAAATAAATCAATCACTAATGGCGCAGTCATAAGATGGTTATTGCTTTTACAAGAATTCAACATTACCATTCCTAGATGTGCCTAGAAAACAAAACACGTAGGCTGATTTCCTATCTAGACTCCAAAACATCCAAGACAAATCTCAGCTTGAAGATCAACAATTTCCGATGAATATCTTTTTGCAATTTCTACCGCACTTTGGTTTGCCGACATTGCTAATTATTTAGTTTCGTGGAAATTTCCTTCAATAATGAATGCAAGAGATAAAAGAAAATCATTTATGACAGTTGAAAAATATTCATGGGGTTGCTAATGAGTCAGACAGATGTCCAAACATTTTATCATTAGGAGATGTGTTCCTGAAGATGAGATGCCCGAGATTCTCAAAGCATGTCATGATGAACCTTGTGGCAGACACTTTGTCGATAAGAGGAAAACCTATAAGATACTTCATTTAGATATTATTGGCCATCCCTTTTCAAAGATGCTTTAAAGAGTATGTCAAAAGGTGTGACAAGCCACAGAGAAACCTTCTCCTTCAGTGAGATGCCATTGGTAAATTTCAGTACATATTGAACCTTTTGAAAATGGGCTTTGGATTTTGTAGGACCTATTAGTCCTCCATCAAGACAAAAAGATATATATATTAGTTTGCAATCGATTATATTACCAAATGGGTAGAGGCCAAGCCATTACTTTTTGCTACCGCTATCCGTAGTTAATTTTCTTTTCGAGGATATTTTTGCCTGCTTTTTGGTGTCCCAAGGAAATTGTTACAGATCAAGGAGCTCAACTCACATCAAGGCTAGTGGAACAAATGGCTGAGAGGTACGTAATCGCATTACTGTAAATCTACTCCTTATCATCCACAAGCAAATGGTCAAGTGGAATCTACTAATAAGGTCATCAAGGATCCTAACAAAGATTGTTCATTTACATAGAAGAGATTGGGTAGATAGGCTTCAAAGCCTTGTGGGCCTATAGAACTTGGAGAAGCAACAAACCATACTCCTTATGAACTTGTTTATGGAAAGAAAGTTTTGTTTCCCATGTATGCCTGCATTCAACCAAATGGCAACAACCTAGGACTTGATCTAATGAGGTACAACAACATTGCATTGGAGCAGATTAATGAATTGGATGAGATCGACAAGATGAAGTTCATAAAACCGCATAGTCCAACAGCAAAGGACTAGATGGCATGACAAGTACATCAAGGAGAAGAAGTTCAAAGAAGGTGATTGGGCTCTCTTGTTTGATTCAAAGTTCAAGGATTTTCAAGGTAAATTCCAAACACATTGTCTTGGGCCATATGAAATCATAAGAATTTTTGAAAATGGAGCAATAAAAAGCAGGACAATAGATGAAGAAGAGGTTACTTTTCTTGTGAATGGTCATAGATTGAAGCTGTATCACAAACCACACTCTCGAGAGAAGAATTTGTCAAGAAGTTCCAGAAAACAAGTTGATGTGAAGTTAATGAAGAAGAATATTTCTTCTTCATCAACTTAATTGAATTTTATGAAGTCGATATATTGAAAAAAATAAAAAATAAAAGTATAAACATGAAAACCAATCGGATTGAGACAGTTTATATTTAAAAGATAGAGTGAAAACTGTAGAATTTTCTCACTCTAACTTTTCCATTTTGTTTTTTTTTCTCAAGTACGTTACAAAATCATAAGTGCAAATCCATTTCACTTATGGTCCATCTCATTTCATCCATTCATATTCCATTTCATTCATTCATCCATACTCCATTTCATTTCATTCATTCATACTTCACTTCATTCCATACACTACTACATTTCGCGGAAATTCCGACACCTGTTTCCGACGCTTTTGACCAAATGTCGGAAATTTTCCCAAATTTTTTCCATCCCGCCCGAAACCGTCGCTATATCGACGTCTATAGAAAAGTGTCGTAATACCGACACTTAAACTAGTGTCGCAATTACGATCGTTAAAGGAAGACGTCGCAATTGCGACACCATGGCCCAAAGCGTCGCTATCGAGACGACTCTAAACGTCGCAACTAGCGACACAATGTCTAGGTGTCGCCATTGCGACGTTTGGAGGCACCGTCCTAATAGCGACGCCTTTCCTCGCCGTTTCAGATAGCTTGTCGTTATTTTCGCGCTACATAAAAATACCAAACTTATATGGGCGCTACATAAAAATTCGAAACTTATATGCGTTTATACATAAAAATACTGTATTTGTCGCAATAGCTACGTTTGATATCACGCGCATTCGCTCTCTCACGTTTATCAAAGATTTAAGGCCGCATTCTCGAGCCTCACTTTGCACAAGATTTGCCCTCGCATTCGCCCTCGTCGCCCTCGCCTTCGTTAACATCATCGCTTCGCCGTTTCGCTTTCGCTTTCAGCACAAAGATTCGCCCTCGCCTCGTAAATGGTAAGTTCTACGGCAGTCTCTTCCTCCTATAGTAGGTTGGACTCTATTTGGGCTATCAATTCCCATTGATTTGTTAGGGCCGTAGGGTTCTCTCCATGTCAAGAGTCAAGATTCAATACCCTATTATCTTCATCACCCAATACAAGATTTAAATTTTTCCCAAAGAAACGCTTATTAATTGGGCAAATGATATTTTCCCTGAAAACCCTACATTTAAATGAAAACAAGCATTGCATTTCAACTACAAAAATATTAGTGTTCAAATGTACATGTGTGCTACATTGGTCGCCCGATGTCACGCGCGCATTCGCCCCCTCCGCTCTGCACCACTGGGCCTCGCACTCGCCTCTCGCCTCTTGCAGAACAAAGATTTCGCCGCATTCGGCCTCCCCGAGCCTTGCAGAACAAAGATTCGGCTCGCATTCGCCCCGAGCTTCGTTAACAAAGATTCACCCCCGGATTCCCCCTCGCCTCTTTCAACAAAGATTCGCCCCGCATTCGCCCTCGCCCCGTTGTAACAGCCTTTGCCCTCGCATTCGCCCTCGCCGTTTGCCCTCGCCTCTCTGAGACAACATTCGCCCTCGCCGTTCGCCTCGCCTCTCTTGCGTAACAACATTCGCCCTCGGCCTTGCAAAATGGTAAGTTCTTATCGTTGTGCCCTTCCTCCTATGAGAGGGGGTTGGACTCTATTTGGGTTTTTTTGGTCAATTCTATTGGATTGTGTTAGGCCGTATGGTTCTCTAGATGTCAAGAATCAAGATTCAATACCCTATTATCTTCATCACCCAATACAATATTTAAATTTTTCCCAAAGAAACGCTTATTAATTTAAGTGTACCATTATTTCTCCTCTCGCTTTTAAAAACCCTACATTTAAATGAAAACAAGCATTGCATTTCAACTACAAAAATCTATTAGTGTTCAAATGTACATGTGTGCATCAATTTGTGTAGGGTATTCCTTTTCCACTTTCACATTATCCAAGAATGTGTGCGTATAGTTCATATTTTTTTGCGGATTTAGATTGCCTTGAAAAGGAAAGGTAAATTATTTCCCATGGAAAAAAGGTTTTCCATTTTTATAGGTTGTTTGGACTTACGTGGGAAAATTTATGGTATGCCTTTCCATATTATGTAGTTTAAATTTGAATTAACAAGATTATTCTACATGAAAATATAATTACCTATGTGATGTCCTTCATCACTAATTAAAATTATAGCTTTCAATTTCCTAGATTCTAACTCATCTCGATGCTAAATTCTAGGTTCTCATTGGTGATCACTCTTCCATTGATTTCCTTTCCTCTCGATCTTCATTATACTTTTAAAAGTCATCAATGATACATATATTATTTCAGTATCCCAAAAGGCTTTATAGTAGAACATATTGTGAATTTTTTTGACACTTTGGAGGATTCTTTATGAACCGCAACGTGGTCTATGCTATCGAGTTATATATCAAGCAACTTGTCCTTAATAACCACACTATGAGGTAGGTTCAACCAAGCTTGAACTCAAGGGGACATAGTATATGAAGTTGTGTGATGATCCATATCACAGTCTATTATGGTGAAAAGTGAAGACATGTAATGATAGTTATTATGTTAACATTACTAGAAACATTTTCGAAATTATCCATGCTATCAAGATGTCAAAATTCCGTGCATTAGGTGTCAATACTGTAGCTAATAGATAATAATAACATTATAAAAAAATCACAACTTTATTCTCTGAAATATGATTGTTACACACAGTAACCTAGTTCATGAGTTACTATCACCCAAAGATTGCAAAAACAAACTTAAAATATAAATTAAACCAACATGAGAACTAACCAAGTGGTTTCTCGTACAAAATCATGCCATAACCCGGCATTTTGAAACTCCAAATTTGAATCCATCATAAGTAATACAATGCAAACTCGTATGGATTTTCAATGCATGTTTGCATGCTACACTTATTCTCTCGTCTAGATATCATTTTTTAAATGGAACCATTAGTCAAGCCCACAAATTTTTATGTGAAAAATTTCAGCTCTATTTGAGCTCTTTTTTGCTCCACCACCTCCATAAACCAAGAAAGACGGGGTCTCGCCCCCACCTGTGGGTCTAGATTCCTCACCCTCGCGCTCCGGTCTTGGGGACTCTTAGGGATGTTTCACGCCCTCACGTCCCCCTCACCGCCCTTTTAGTTTATGGTTTCGTGTTAAAAATTTGATGTGCCACTTAGCATATTTGAGAATCCAAGTGATTCTCGATTCGATGGTGACATGGTTGATCTTGATATATTCGTGCGTAAGTTGGATGCGTAGACTAGTGGGGTACAACTTGAGCATTTATGCTCATTTATCGCATGATGATATCATTTGATATTCATATGTTATGTTTGGTGTTCTTATGTTTCACATAACTTATTTGCGTTTAAGTTTTATAGCTTTCGTACTTGAGTTGTAAACTTCGCCTTAAACTCTATTTTGAATCTTGATATAATATGTCATATGATATCTTAAACTTTTATTTTCATTGTACATTGTTAGTAGTTACATTAATGATTATATAGTTACAAAACTTTACAAACTTACATGCATGATCAGAGTGATGTATGTTTTAACTTTTAACTTTAAATTCCGTTTTCCAATTATATGATTCATCATTCATCGATTTGTAATTTTATCATTTATGATTTATCTTTCATGATGCAAGTGTATGATGACCTGTATATACATTCCTTGCAAAAATATAGTTACATTTAAAATATTAAATTTTATAATTTTTATGACCCCGACGTCCCACGTTTCCCGAAATCGGTAGGAGCTTTCAGATAGGCCGCTCCCGCGCTCCCTCGTCCCCGCTCCCACCTCCAGGGACTTGGTGGAACATTGCTATAAAACATATGCAAACATATATCATGATCTTGGAATCCATTACATATGTGTGCCAATGTTCCATAGACTTTGCCCCATCATCAATTTAAGAAATTTCCATCACTATCAAATTATGGAGGGGGGAACTTTTGTTTAACATTTGGCTCAAAATCGGGACCATCTTCGTATGAGGTGAATGAGAACTATAGATATTTGGAAGAAGTAGTAGAATAGTGCCTTTTTCCTTAGCCATGGAGCCTATATACAACATCCATCACAAAAATTTGTCTTTGTTCATTCTCACCTTGAAAGTTGCAAAAAATCATGCCCTAATCAAACGACACTAAATTTGGAAAGATATAATAAAAATGCAAATAGAAGTGCCCTATTAATACAAAGGGAAAACCTTCCTACCTACCCCTAACTCCGAGATAAATTTTGATTGAATAGGAAACATGATATTTCCTATGGAGTTGATCCAACAACTTGTTAAATGTATGGGGGACTAAATCATGCATTTGATTTCCAGAAACATGCGCATGAAGAGAAAAAGTGTAATTAATGGAAAATCCATACATGCCACTTATAAAACTACACCGAAAGGTCAAAAAATACTTAAGGCCTTAACTTAATTTGAATCCAAAAATGACAAAACAAAGATTAGTGAAAACACGAGAGTGGTGTGGGTGAACAACATAAATAAAAAGTGAAGATACTCTTTCCCCAAGATGCCTTTGTCACCGTTGTATGAAAACATGTTTTCCTTATAGCATGCAAGTGAATGCATTATAGGTATGGTGTTTTCCCGTAATAGAGAAGCCTACTTAAATATATCATTTGTGGATTGAATGTTTGGGTGCCTTAATGTGCAATGACATGTTTCCAGGATCGAATTCAATGCAAGGCATATTTCGAAACTCTAACTCGTTTCCTCCTGTCTTATTAGAAATTATTTCAGTTTTCATTTTGTGTTTTCAAGTTAGATATTGTTTTCAAGTTTTTACATTTATAATTTTATTGCAATGTGGCGTAATCGATCGTAGCAAGGCAGAACAACCCCGAGACAGATGATCGGGCTTTTTAAAGAGGCCACGAAGAACATGTAAAGTGCCGCATTGCTCTATCTTTAGGTATTTTAGTTATTTACATAATTGAAATAATATTAATTTTGTTCAAATATGCGTACACCTAGCCATGGTAGACGCCCGATGATTCCCTCTTTGAGGAAGAGCTTTTTCATCCCTATCTCCGTTGTTGTTGCTGCAAAAAAGGCACGCAGATGCAACGTCTTAATTTAATGCTTTGATAGATGCGCTCAAAACACCTCGAAATGTATGAGAGGATACAACATCTTGCGGCAGCTAAATAGATATCGTGTAATAATAAAAAGTCAAAGGATATTTTTTTTGTTCTCGCGTATGAGATGAAATTGTGATAGTTTGATTTTAATTTTTACATCGACTAAACTAACAAAAAGTTCTTTTGTATGTAGCGTCTTCTCGCATTTGCTGAACCCTAAGTTGGTGGTAGTGGGACACAAGGGCAAGAGATTGCCCAACAACCCTCTCGTACACCTTCTACTCCTTTAGGTGCTGTGCCAAGAAACACACCCCCGCCCAATGACACCCACTAACCGATGAACGTGTTGGCAATGATGAGGGCCGGAGCATAGCCGCCTACATTATTGCGTCTCTCGAGCTACACGTGTCGCCTCCACAGGACCATTAATGGCACGTTGTTGGTGAACGATGAGGGTGTCCCTATAAAGCATGTACAACTCCTGTGTAAATTTAATATTTTAACTATTTCATGTACTTTATCTAAAACATATTTATCATGATTTTTATTTTTAAATTAATGATAATATCTTCTTTTTCTTTGGTTTTATTCTCGTGTAGGAAACAAATGAGTTCCTACAGATTCTCGGAGAGCCATGCGGGTTGGTAATTTTTGGCTCAACCATTATCGTACGTGTGGAATTCCCGGCATCTCCAACTCCGAAAAGAACTTTAGATTATCTATTCTTGGGCTTCGCACATTTACGTAAAAGTGGGTGGCTCCGGTGTAGTCGCAAATATTTGAAATATACCAGGGACACCTATATAGGACGAAATTGCAATTTAACCCTAGATATGAGCGTCCTCTCGCAGTTTCAGAGAGTGAGTGGAGAGCACTCATCCATGACTTCCGAAAAGAGAAAAGGGCAAAGAAAGAAGGAAAAATGCCAACTGACCCGCAAGGTAAATTACAACTTTAATTCAATAGCTTTAATTTTCTTTTATGTCTAAAATAAAAGTGTGCTACGCTACATCCGACTTCAATTTTTGGATGCTAGGTTGCCCGACACCTCAAAGGCAACCAAAGCTAGGATAGAGAAAAAGGGCCATCACAAGTTTCCTGGCCGTGGTGGCTACTTGAAATTAGTCGCAAGAATCGGTGAATTAAGTAGCTAAACATCTTATAATTAATCGTATCGCTTCCAACATTTGTAATCCTATCGTATATGATTAAAAATACACAATCATATATAATGTAGGGTGATGACTGGAACAATAACTGAGAAGATAAAAATATTGCTTTCCGGTTGGGTTATCAAGTCAGAAGTTGAACGTCGCAAGCTTGGGTCGTAGTCCCAAGATAAAGATCTACAATGCCCGATAAGCAAAACATTAACCTTCAATATTTTGTTTTCATTCCATAAATTTAATGTCTAACAACTTTGTTTAAATCAAAGGCAACACTACCGACGAGGTAAATAACCCAAATGAGCTTCTCGATGTAGATGTGATCCTCTCGTGCAACTCGATCATCAGAGTGGGGACCAGGCCGGCCAATGCTGCCAGTATCTGAGTGGCCGTGACGGTAATTAATTTCACTTATAAATTTTTCTAATTATACCTTGATGGTTGTCCTTATAACGTTTTTTGTTTATATGACAGAGAATGTTTCGAGGATCTTACCACTCGCAGAGGGAAAGGCAGGCAACAAATTTAACGCGCGACAACCGGTGCAATTGTAAATAATCTCATTGCAATTTTTTTTATTAATATTACCGAACTAGTTCAATGATATTTAAAACCGATAATTAAAATTTAATTATTATCTCGCTTGGAGGCGATGCCCCGTCACCGGATGAGACCCGTACATCGTGACAATGCAACTAGGTCACGCGAGAATCGGTGCACCAGGTAAATAATTCCATTGCAATTTTTTTATTAATATTACCGAACTAGTTCAATGATATTTAAAACCGACAATTAAAATTTAATATTATCTCTGCTTTTGTAGCGATGCCCGTCACCGGATGAGCCCGTACATCGTGGAATACGCAATCAGGTCGTGCTAGCAAGGGCTGAAAGCAATGAAACAGAGCAGAGTACCATGATATTGATGATGTAATTAGAGTTTTAAAAAATAGAAGAAGAAAAAGAAAATTTGACAATGTAAAATAGCATTATTATAAGACAAATGCTACCATACTTGGAACATTTTTTTGCGTTATATAAAAAACTCATTTATCATACTATTCTTATGTCAAGCATTAATTGTAATGTTTCCTTGCGTACTTTTTGTTGAATTGTTTTTTTACTAGTTATTGAATATTTTTTTTTATGCTCATGAAAGTAAAAATTGAAATATAGATCGGGTAATGGGCAATTGAGAGTGATGTGAGGGGGGGAGGGGCCATAAGAGCTTCCACCTTCACGTGGTTGGCCCCGCGAGAGAATAATTTATTGAGCGATTTCTTAATCTGGAGCAAACCTCCTCGATCCAGCATAGCAACAAAAAGTCACCATGACTTAGTTGCTACTCTTTGAGATCGTGGGAGGCTTGTTCCAAGTTCATGCGACTCCAATAAATTGTTCTTGGAAACGAAGAGGAGCTTCTTCTCAGGTATGTTTTGACATTTTCAACATATGTTCTAACATTATCATAAGAATGCATCTGTGAGTAAAAAATACTACATCAATTACTTGTATTTAGTCAGATAGATAATGATGGATTTTGATTGACTTGGCAACAGCAGTACAAATCCTTCTCAGACGAGCAATACAACTTGTCAAACTGTGGTCATGGTCCTCAGATATTTTTTTGCTTCTCAGGCGCTGACATTTTGTAAGTTCCTTGCCGTCATAATTCAATATTAAGCTTGTACCGATTATTATCTAGGTTTTTCAGTATGTGTTTTTTCATCTATTTCGATTGTAAGCAACTATGCATGTTTCGTTTGTTCACTATGATTTCTCCCATTACTACTCCCTGTGATGAATCCGACTTTATTGTTACATAGGTTACTTTATTGTTACTATGATTTCTCCATTTACGATTTCATAGGTTACATCATGTAAAGTTGTCAATCTCAAAGTTGGTGATGAGCTTTAGTTCTCCGCATTTGGGGCTTTTCCCATATTTTCTCCCATGTCATCTCCCCATCAATTGCCTGAGCATGCCAATTGTCTACCACTCTTGTACCATACCGGGTACATGTCACACCGAGTGGTGCCACATTTCACCCTATTTTCGAGAGTTTAGGTTTCTAACATAGCCTTGTAATCCGATTGAGTGCCTCGCTTGAATATTGTCACATAATACTTAAGGTTTGGATTGATGAGCATAGTCTAATGGTTGGTTGATTCATATGAACCACCCATAAATCTCCCTTCCTCTAACACAAAATAAAATTTTCGACAGAGACGTAGTTTCAATACTTTGAAACAAACTTCTATCTCCTCTCCAATAACTCAAAAAAAACTATTACACTACTCTCAATCGAGAGGGATTACAAAATTATGATCGTTACAAACGCAAAGTGGCATAAAACCAACTCACCTGTTCACGTTCAAAACAAACATACTGCCTCTAAGACACTCTCGCCGTGTTTTTCTTTTTTCGATCAAGCTGCAGACACACACTTAAAAGTTACACTCAATTTTTCACTTTTTACACACCGGCTATGTAATAAAAAATACGCATCGTCTATAAAAACTACCAAGCTTTTTTCTTCGATCTTTTATTTCTTTTATATGCCTGAACATATAAAACATATTATAATAAACCCTCTTTTAAAAAATAAAATTAAAACTAAATTCTATGGCCCACCTTTCATTTCGCATATGATATATATATAACATATGTATATATTAAACTATCAAAACATTAAAGAACCCTTCCTCACGGACTTCAAAAGTCTAAATAGATTGAATTTCAAACCAAATTGCTGCTCCAAATGTGGATGCCGACACCGCCAATTTTAACTCGAATTCTCAATCCAATGTGCCCTATAAAAATTCGGTCCTGGGTTGTGTTTATTCCCCTTCAATTTCATGCGATCCAATATTAATGCTCCACGTGTCCTCCTTTTGAATTTACAAACTGCTGCAAATTTCTCGTTTGTTTAATTTCCGGTTGGTGAATTGCGTTAATGTCATTGCCAGGTTAAATACAATCCCGTACAAAATATGGTCATGGGCCGTCTACAAAAAAAACTTGTGAATTTTAAATGCCGAATTAAATTTCTGGATGGCATGCAAGCAACCTCCAAAAAAATGTTGTCAGTCAAAGATCCGTCTCACGCAGCAGCTTGAAGCTAAAATTCAACAAAGACAAAAAGGTTTAATAAGTGAGGGTGTAAAGGTAACTTTTTGTCGATGGTACTGGATTAAGATCATCTATTCATTTTTAGGGTCTTATGGTGTTTGGTTTTTTAGTTTTGGGTTGGGTTTATCGGTGTCTAAGATAGTTTTTGAGTGAAAAAATTGCTATCGTGTATTAAAAAATTTTGGTTCTTTTGTCAAAATTTATGAGTTTGTTAGGAAATACAAACCGACAATGGTTGTATCTAAATTTGTGGAAAATAATTTGAAATGAAACCTTTTTGTTTAGGTTGTTGCAAGCAGGTGCAAAACCCCATTCAAATTACTAGGGGCATTGACAAGACAATAAAGGCCCTTTGTTTCTAACTCAAAATTTTGTCAAAGGAGGTAAACGCTTGCCTTTTGAGTAGGTTGGTTTTCCTTTTTGCCGATGGTTTGGTGTATCTAATTGAATTAGTTGCCTAAGGTATTTTTTGGTTGCAAACTCCTTTTCATTTTTCATAATAAAGATTGGCCTTGTGGAATACATTTGATTGTGTGGTCTTGTTAGATCTACAACATTTGTGTTGTTTAGTCTTATGGCCGAGGTGCACTTTTATTATGGAAATAGTTGATGCACAGTATTGTCATTTAATCCTTACTCAGTGGTAGCATGTTGAGAAGTTTTTTGTGAAACATTTGGTATTCAAAATGACACTTGATCCTATACAACATCAGCGCACTTGACTTCAAAATTTATATTCAAAGTGTGCTGCATAATTCTTGCAAAATTTCAAATATTTAGGTTGTTTTAAACCATTATCTTTTCATGTATTGATGTCGAAATGTGAAAAAGACTTTGGTATGAAACCAACTGTGAATAATTTCCAAAGACAACAACCACTTCCAAGATATGATTTAGAAGTAGAACAAATGTGCTTATGAAGCATAGAAAGATATCCTTTGGATACTGTCAATGTTTGGTTGTTGTTTTTGGAGAAAATAAACTCTATCTCAGAAGGTGATTTTTGGCTAAGGTGGCTGCTTCAGAAGCAGAGATTGCCTGGGGACGCAAAATGTGAAATCAGACCCCCAAGGAGAGCCGGTGTGTCTACAATCGTTGTGTCAAGATTTTCCCTTGGTGTACCCCATTCTTTCCTCCACCGAGTCTTAATTGACTTCTTCTTTCTTCGGTTTATTTATCAAATTCAGAATTTGATAAATAAATACTATCCACAATGGTTGGACTTTAATTTATATTCCCGACTTTATATTATCTCCAATCCTTATAACCAATGTTTAACTAACACTTTGTATTTATACCCATCGCTTTTTAAATAAATAACTTGTAGTGAACTTTTCGGTTCTATATTTCACCACCCAAATTTTTACAACAATCACCTCCAGACTTATGCTAATTATCCACAATCGTTTAATTAAACAATTTCATTATACTCCCGCCCCACCTATATATATATCAACAACTAATCAAACACTGTGATCGTAATTCGGCTATCCTCCGCACACCTTAGTTAACCCCGGCAGCTTCAACTGCGACCACCGTCCGATGGCGCTCCAAATCAACGACTTCCCCTGCAATTTCGCTCTGGCTTCCAACGTCTGGCTTAACGTGCGATGGCGTGGGTTAAACAGCTTGTTTGCCGGGGGTCACTTCGTCACGTTGTCGCACTTTGCGGGAATCGCTCGCGAATAGGAAATACCGTTTACCCGCAAAAGCGGTGCGGTTATGGCAACCGCCTTTGTGATTCCGCTCGTGGTTTTGGTAGAGGGTTTCGACCACTGTATTGTCAGTTCCGCTTATCCTTTGCTTGTTAACTCTATGTCCAACTTTCTGTCGTTCAAAGCACAACAATTTTGTCTCTTTATTACGGATTTTAATATGTGTATTATCAAAGAAAAACCAACACAAATTTTATAAGAAAATTGTTCAAAAGTCGAGCCCGCCTTGATCAAACTACGATAAACCATATCCAAACTAAATTGCTCCAAATAGTCACGACGTCGGCTAATTTTGTGACGCGAATTTTCTTATCAAATTCGCCCTAATATTTTACGGTCCGGATTTCTGACTCAAGGCGAGCGTCAAAACAAGATCCGCTCCAATCAATTCTCGCCACGTGTCCTCAATAAAACTTGCCCCCCGCTCCCGCCAAGGGTATTCGATGGCGTTTAAGGTGATGGGACATGGATATGGCGATTTCATATCATTCGCATTAACATTTAACGCCGTTCAATTAAGTTTTCACATCAAATCTGGGATTAATTAATTTTTTAACACTGTCTGCTGATCTACCTCCACTTTCCGAGCGATTCCGCACGCTCTCCAATTTGATCCGGCCTTCGCTTCATTATTAATGACTTGAGATTCATTATGACTACTGGTCTTTTGATTGCATTTGCAGACTGTCGATAAAAATGGCGTTAGCCATGGTTTTTCGACAAGCCATTGGATTACACTGTCCGGTAATCGCGATGATAAGGAGAAGTGGCCACGAACTTCGCCTAGACTTTGCCGCATATTTCCATTTCTCTGTCAGACTCTCCGGGTCGCCCTCCTCTCGGGCACTGGAATTCTCGTCTTCGTCTCGTCCCCACCGCGATCGCACCCATGCCTCGCGTGCGCCATAGGATGCGTTGTCGCAGGGGGAGCACTGTAGGTCAATCCCGGCGCGCTCCTCCAAGACTCCTCACCGCAGGCTAGTTCACTCCTTCCACGATCGATGACTGCAAGTAATTTTCCTTTTGATTGCACTTCAACCGCCTTCGCGAATCACAACTCGTAGTCACCGTGGTCTTCCGCGAGGAGGCCCAAACGCAGAAGAATGCACCGTCCCAAGCAGTCCGAGCGGTTTTAATTTGTTTTTCTTGCTTAGCAGCCCATGACTGGGCCGCTTTTGTTTATTTTACCGTGTCGGACCTTTAAGTAATATTTTTGAATTCTCAGAATTAAACGTTCAAGACCGGGGTTTCCGTATGAGGGCAGCCTTCTTGATTTTTTGATTTTTTGATGACAAATTTGCCATGAGTATGGCTGTGCAATGTTTTTGACTTTGCAATTTTATTCGCAATTTTAATAGATTAACTTTACTTTGAATTCTCACATGATTAGCGTTTTTCTTGATCTCGTTCAAGGATTTTGGGTACTTTAATTTGTATTTGGAACAATGGACGTCTGGTGACTTATCTCACTATTGCATCGTTCTACATACTACTATTTCACTTTCTTATAGATGCCTCTAGAATATTTGAATGCTTTCGCATTGTCGATAATCTCCATGTGGACCGGTTATCGGATTTTATATCATGTCCCCCGTATGTGACATGGGGTATTTATCATTGTCCGGTGGGACTTCCACTTTTCTCGATGGATATTTGGGTTCCAATCTTCGATGTGAAAATGTAATGACTTCATGGACCTGCTTTTATCATATAATATATTCCAAAATAGCATTTTTTCTTCCGAAAAAAAATGATTAATGTTTATCATTTCCGTCCAAAACTAGCGATGCGGGTCTATGTTGTCAAGGTTTATTTGATATGGTATGGTGGTCTTTTTATATATTTTGGACATATCACACTCCCTCACATGATTAGCGTTTTTCTCTCGTTCAAGGATTTTGGGTACTTTAATTTGTATTTGGAACAATGGACGCTCTTAAGATTTACTCTATCTCATGGCTTACTATTCTACATATCGCTATTTCACTTTCTATAGATGCCTTGGGCATATTTGGATGCTTTCGCATTGTCGTATAATCTCCATGTGACCGTTACCGGGTTTTATATCAAGTCGCTCGTATGTGACATGGGGTATTTTTCTATCATTGTCTCGTGGACTTCCACTTTTCTGGATGGATATTTGGGTTCCAATCTTAAGATGTGAAAATGTAATGATCATAATCGTTTTACTTCATACAATATATCGAAACATCGTTTTTTCTCTTGTGAAAAAAATATGATTAATGTTTATCACTTTGCCTTCAAAACTAGCGAAGGCCGGGTCTGTGTTGTCTGCTTATTGATATGGTCCGATAGTCTTTTTATATTTTGGACATATAACACTCCTCACATGATTAGCGTTTTCTCTCGTCAGCAGATTTTGGGTACTTTAATTTGTATTTGGAACAATGGACGTCTGTGACTTGGTCTGCTGTTTACCATTCTACATAATCGCTATTTCACTTTATAGATGCCCCTGCATATTTGGATGCTTTCTGCATTGTCGATAATCTCCATGTGGATCGTTACCGGGTTTTATATCAAGTCCCCGTATGTGACATGGGGTATTTTTCATCACTCGTCTCGGGTGGACTTCAATTTTCCGATGTATATTTGGGTTCCACCCTGATGGAAAATGTAATGATTTCATGGACTGCTTTACTATATAATATATTCAAAACATCGTTTTTTCTCTCGTGAAAAAATGATTAATGTTTATCACTCGCTTCAAAACTAGCGATGCCGGTCTATGTTGTCAGTTTATTGATATGGTCTCGATGGTCTTTATATTTTGGACATATCACACTCCTCACATGATTATGATTAGCGTTTCTCAAGGGCAGGTTTTGGGTACTTCTACCTGTATTTGGAACAATGGACGCTGTACTCTATCTCATGCTTACTATTCTACATACCGCTATTTCACTTTCATGGACTGCTTTTACTCATATATCGTTATTTCACTTTCATGGACCGTTTTACTTCACCGTTGTAGGGTCTTGGGTACTTTAATTTGTATTTGGAACAATGGACGTCGCACTCTATCTCAAGGTTTTTACTATTCTTCTACATACCGCTATTTCACTTTCATGGACTCGTTTTACTTCACTCGTTGTAGGGTTTTGGGTACTTTAATTTGTATTTGGAACAATGGACGTCTGCATTTCTATCTCGTTGTTTTTACTATTCTACATACCGCTATTTCACTTTCATGGACCGTTTTACTTCATATAATATCTTCACTTTCATGGACCGTTTTTATTTCATATAATATCTTCACTTTCATGGACTATTTTACTTCATATAATATCTTCACTTTCATGGACTGTTTTACTTCACTATTGTAGGGTTTTGGGTACTTTAATTTGTATTTGGAACAATGGACGTCGGTACTCTATCTGTTGCTTTACTATTCTACATACTGCTATTTCACTTTCATGAACTGTTTTACTTCATATAATATCTTCAAAACAGCGTTTCTCGTCTTTTAAAATTTTAAATTTTTTTTTTAAAATTGAACCCTCCGTCGGTCTACCGACGCCTTGTAGACGTCGGAACTGCGACAATCCAGAAACGTCGGAAGGCCGACAGTATGAAAACGTCGGAAGCGCGACGTGCCAAACGTCGGAACTGCGACAATCCAGAAACGTCGGAAGAGAGACAGTATGAAAACGTCGGAAGCGCGACGTTCCAAACGTCGGACCACATATCGTCGGAATTACGACATCTTCCAGACGTCGGAAGAGTGACGTCCAAAACGTCGAACCACGTTTAGTCGGAATTGCGACAGTTTACAAGCGTCGGAAGAGCGACGCCAAAACGTCGGACCACGTTTAGTCGGAACTGCGACGGTTAATGAGCGTCGGAAGAACCACGTTTAAAACGTCGGAGTCGCGACGGTTTGTGAGACGTCGGAAGAGTGACGCCTGTTCGGAACGTCGGAATAAGTGTCGATAGTGCGACACTTTTTACTTGCGTCGGAACGGCGACGGCAGGAGAAACCACCTTGCGACGAATATGTGTCGGAATAGCGACAAATTGGCCGTCGGAATTTCCGCCAAATTCTCTAGTGATATTTCATTCATTTCATTCCATACTTCATCCACCTCATTTCAATTCTAGATTTTTAAAGTTTGATGTTTTTCTGCAATTAAATAATACATATCATGAATTGCAGCCCACTTCTCATACGTCACTCCATTTCATAAGTTGTGATCCATTCCACTCCATTATTCATTTCATTCATACTCCATCCTACCATATTTCATTATTCATTTCATACAACCTTTCATCATTCCAGCTTCAAACCATATTCAAAGTTCTCTACAGGTACATTCTGCAGCCAGTCAGACATTCTGCAGCCAGACAGACATTCTGCAGCTAGAGAGCCTGAAAGCACTATCTAGTAATCATTTAATCTGCAACAAAATGATCCTGCATATCCAAGAACAAGCAAATTCAAGGGAGTTATGAAGACTCAAAAAGTAATGATTTTTAGGGGAGAACAAAGCATATGAAGATCACAAGAAAATCAAAGCAAAGGCAAAGGTATGAAATTATTATGGTGACATATCATGAAAAATTTTAGCATAGTTCAGTTATATATTATTCAAAAAATTGTTTTAATTAATTTTGTTGATCATGCCTAACAAACCTCCCGCAAAAACTTTGGATAAAACTCTTTCTATTCCGCCATTTCAAAACCCATATCCGATCATCATTTAAAATCTAAACGGTTAAAGTGCTGAAGTGATTGGATTAGTCACGTCACTGAGCATTTAATGATGATTTTTGAATTTGTTACAAAATATCTCCACGGTCTTTCCTTCTGTGATATCTTTCAACTCATATACATCATCCTCACCTCATTATATTCATTCCGTAACCACTCCATATCACTCTTTCCCGTAGCCAACTTTTAACCATTTCGGTCTGTGAGACAGAGGCATCTATGTAACAACCATTGTCGCCGTGAACAGAGGAAACATTTGTGGAGCAAAAACAACTTGTTAACGGCCATTCTCACCGTGAGCAGAAGACTAGTGAATTGAAGATTGAAGAAGAGTTATGGGCCTCATAGTGAGAACTGAACCGGTTGGCATTAATTACTTGGAAGGCTATCCCCAAATCAGAGAAATCTTACAACAAGCAGGATGGTTACAATTCCTTGAAAAATTCAGTGGCTTCCACAAAGAGGTTACTAAAAATTTTGCAAGATCCTTTAATGGAGCCGAGGTTGAAGTTGGAGATATTAAATTCACTGTCACAGAGGCTTTTATTGCAGAAGCAACAGGATTTCCTAGACAAGGAGAAAGGTGGTTTAAGAACAGAGAATTTCATAACGAAGCATGGAAGCAGATACTCAAGTCACCAGGTATGGATGTCACCGTTTTTAAAAAGGGTATCCTGAGCTCTGCATTAAAGAACAAATGGAGAAACATGTTGCTTATCCTGCAAAAATTCATCACTTGTGAAGGTAGATATGGTACTTTCTATGTTTACCATATTCGATTGATAATGCATTTTCTAGAAGAAGAACTCAACTTGCCCTTTTTCTTGCTTCATAGTTTAAAGAAAATGGCTTCAAGTGTTCAAAAGAGAATTCAATTTCTGGAAACAACCTTATACCACCATGGCTTAGTCAAAATTTTAATTGAACATCATTTAGAAAAAATGGGAGATACTTGGGATGACTTCTTGGTGAGAAATCACTTTGAGGAACCAAAGGAACCTCCACCTGAAGACAAACCTACGAAAAGAAGCAGAAAATGGAAATCCTCCAAAACTGAAACTGGTAAAACAATACAAGAAAGCAGTGAAGAAATGATTTCTAAAAAATTAGTTCAAATTAAGAAGCAGCTTAAGAAAGAGAGGATCATAAGAAAATTTGCCAGAGAAAAAGGAGAAGGGCCATCTCAACCGAGAAGGAGCCACAGAATTAGGGGGATACTAAAGAAAACAAAAGTTAAACAAACTGGAGTCATAAACATAGAAGACGAAGAAACACCTACTGAGCAGGATTTTGATGAAGAAACTCCTAAAATAGACCCTGTACAGCAAGAAATTTACAACTATGTTGAGTCATTGGAGAGAAGAGCTTCAGAAAGTAGAGACAGAACCCCTAGTCCACCAGAGTCCGAAATAGATGTGCTAAGAAGAGATAAGTACGAGCTAGAAGTACTTGATAGACATATCAGAACTGAAAATGATATTTTGAGGGAGCAAGTTAAACTAAAAACCAATATGAATTCAACCCTATCTCTACAAATGGACAAAGTGGAAAAGGCCAATGAAAAATTGAAAAAGAGAAACAAAAAGTTAATCAGGGCACTTACCAATTTAAGGTTCAAGTTAGTCATCAGGAAGCCCAGAAGGCCTTTAACTACCAGGCAAAGTAGAAGAAGAGGGTTGGATGTTCTTACAAAGGTCTCAGATTTCATGGAATAGTTGCATGAGGACATGCAAGAATCTAGCAGTGGGGGTATGTTGAGCTCCAAGAATGTTCTTTCTTCCACCACATTCCACTCCATTTCTTTTGTCCATTGTTAATCTCAGGCTCAAATGATCAATAGAATTAGTTAAAATTGCTTTAAGAATGAATATCATGACTAACTTTCTATGTTTTTATGATTTTGTCATTGTAGTACTTTTTGAACTAAATCTAGCTACAGAATGCAGACATTCTATAGCTAGTTGCCAATTCTGCAGCCGTCTTCATGTCTACACAGGTTCCAGGTGTCATCTCAGAGAAAAGCACATATGGTCGTATTCCACATCATCTCCTTATCATTTGTTGCTCTCCATGAAGTTTGAACGGAATCCTGTAGGTGGTTATGTACGTGGGAACTCAAATTAGGAGATAGACTCCTAACAGGATAAGGACAGTCCAGATGTCCTTAATCATATTACGAGACCACCTTCAGAGTTCTAGTTCGATTCTAATTAGGAAAGACAATTATTCCTATGTTATCTCAGATACGGTTATGTAATTTTGTTATAAATATGCTCGGGAAACCGAGGGACAAGGTTAGATTTTATGGTTTATTGCTAGATTTCAGAAGTTCGAAAACACTCTGTTTTGAAGTAATTTCTCTTTAATGAAAGAAGCATCATTTCCTTGGAAGCGTTGAATCAATCTTGAAGTAGATTTCGTGCTACTTTGGTGGTAGAGGGCCCCTGCCTCCTGAGCAGCGTTGTTTATACGGTTTAGATAAGTATTTTAGTCTCGTTTTCATTTCTAGCTTAAGTAGATTTCTGAAGTTTATGTTTCATACTTGTTTCATTAATCATTACAACTATACTTACTCTTATAAACTCTTCCAAAATATCATTACGATGAATAAGGCATAGTTGTGGTATTGTAGGTTTTAGTTGCATTTCCTTTCGTTAATTATCACAGTTAGACTTACTCTAATAAACTCTTCCAAAATATCATCACGATGAATAAGGCATAGTTGTGGTATTGTAGGTTTTAGTTGCTTGTTTACACTAAGTGTCACAGCCAGTCTTACTCTTACAAACTCTTCCAAAACATCATTAACAACGAATAAGAAACAACTGTGGTGTCTTAGATTCTAGTTGTATTTTCTTTCAGTTTTATGTTTATGTTCAATTGCATTGAATAATACAGCCATACTTGTTTTCACAAACTCTTCCAAAATATCATTCATATTGAATGAGATGGGTTGTAGAATTCCTTAGGTTAGTTGCATGTTAATTTAGTTACAACACTCCGGAGGTAGAATGCATTTAGTTCAGCTCTGTCACTACATTTCAGTTTGATAATGGCATTTTAGTTTAACACTGTTCACTGTACTCCAAGTAGACTAGTAGCACTCTAGTTTAGTCTTAGATCACTGTATTAACATTCCAGTTTAGTTGCTATCCATTGCATTTTAAATTGTATTAGTTGTTAAATTTAAATACCACGGTCTTCATTATTTACAAAACTTCTTTTGTTCCAACCTCATATTAATACATAATCATTTGGACAGAAGCTAGTATCAGTCTAAGGCCTTGAGTATTTTGCAACCTTTTTACTATTTCACAAATAAGCCTTTTCTCAAAGACTATTTTAAAAATAAATCTATAACTTTTGAGTGAGGCCTAGTGGTGCTAGATTGAGTTGCAAAACAGAATTAGAAGCTAGTTTAGAGTAGAAATCTTATTATGCTACAAATGTTCTTTTCCAAATATATTCCAATAAACCTTTAATCATGGATGAGATGTTGTAACATTGTAAGTTGATTGTTTGATTGTTTAATTAGGAGAACTTCATTTATACTTAACTTGTCCATTTCTCAAACTCTTCCAACACATCTTTAATGAATGAATTGGATAAGTTCAAGTTCATGTTGTGATTTATTTTCTTGAAATGAAGTCATTATCAAACTTTGCATTTGTTGTTTTCCATCCATAGTTTAGGCTTTGTTCTGTTTTAACACAACCAATAGCTTCTTTTCACCAGCACTTAGTTCTTTCCTTTTTCAACATAAAACCATAAAACCAAAAACATCATAAAACACTAAAACACAACGTAGTGAGAAACAAATACCTAGGCACATATAGTGCACCACACTTCAACAGTTTACTAGCCCTGGTTGACAATTAATGAACTCAATTTAGGAACACTAGGTTGAGCACAAACACACATCTTCCAACAGAATCTTCCTCGTCCTTGCTACTTTCTTTTGTCATGCGTCAAGTACTGTAGCATTTGCCGAAGTGGGCTTAGGAACATCTCTCTCGATGAATTCCTTCAAGCCATTATCTTCAAGCACCGCCTCCATCCTGTCCTTCCAAACTATGTATTTAGAGTTGCCCTTGAGTGCATACTCCAACCGCAACCTATTGAAAAACATTTCAATTTATATTCAACTGTCGCACCAAGAAACTCCTGCAGCAAATTCGAATTGTCCACCAGCACAAACTCACTTCACAATTGCAATCTTCAATCAACAATGCTCTGATACCATGTAGAAATTATATGCACTAAGCATGCATATGTCCAAGATCCACCTGATCTCACACTATTTAACTTTATGCAAGATACTGAATCTATTCCACTTGTTAATCTTTTGTGAAAAATTTAATTGCACACACATGTGAAGCATAAACAAAAATAATCAATCGCACCTAACACAGTTTTTAACCGGGAAAGCCTAAAGTTGAAAACCCCACCTATATATTATGTAACATGGAGATCATATAAAAATCTCATACAAACATACAAAGCTTATCACAAGCTCTCAGTACAGTACAATCGTCATACACTAATCAGGACCAATCTTGCAAATCCATGCACCGATCTTTGCCTCCTGCTAGCCTGCCTCCACTGCGCAATCCAAGCTGATTACAAAGACCAATTCGATGTAATCCCACTCTCCTTGACTGTGTTATTATCATTTGAAACTCCAATGTATATATAGATGCAATCCATGCATCACTATGGTCACAACGGATAGTCTATCTTGCCCTTTCACCTATCTCTCCACTGGTCTCCACTGAAACTAACATGCACTGTAGTTAACTGCTATATTTTTCAGTTGATTAATGAGTTATTATTTATGAATTAATTCACTCCACTCTCACAAGTGTATCAATCAATTAGATTAGATACAACTAGCTCAACTGAGTCTAACTGAGTTAAACTGAATACAAGTCCATGAACTACTCTTCCAACTCTGTCATAACTTTGCCACTTCAGTTCTAACTGAGTCCTCCATGCATTAGCTCTAGTAAACCCTTGGGAATTGCGTAATTCCCTCAATCCACTGATGTGCCACATCTATGCACTGAAACAAAGTGCTCCAAGAGAATAAGTTGTTGTTTAGTGTCTGATTATTATTAAGAGCTAATAATAAGCGACATGCATCTATTTTTAGATCAGCGATCTATAAATAGACTTCGCCCAATATTCTAAAAATAGAATTTCATCTATTTTTCACATTTGACCAACCATCTACAAATAGCCTCTTGCTACATATAGAATATGCTCACCATGTCTAAAAATAGACATACACCTAAAAATAGCCTGTGTGGGCCCCACCTAGTTTAGGTGATTATTTTCCAACTAGGATCAAGGATGATGTTTCAAGATGCCTCCTTCACTGTTTCTTGTTGCAAACTTCAACATTGCACTCAAATGGACTAACCAGTTCATAACGCTAGTCATCTTCAAGACCAAGTGTTTCCTCTTTCCTTTGTTGTAAGTTGTTTTCATTCAGGAGCAGACAATCTACATCATTAATACCTTCTGCTGATAAATTTTTCAACACTCCTGCAGAAGTGCTAAAATTTAACCTTTTTTCTTATTTCAGGTTGTTAACTAGGAAGATAATACTCTTTGGAAATTTTAGGTCCTTCTTGAATAACCATGTCTTGACATTCTATTACATCTGAGCCAAATTCTAGCAAAGGAAAAGCAGTGCCTAAAACATCCAAGGATGACCTTAAACAATGTAAAACCCTAATGACTTAGTGGGAGGGTCCTTTGACCCGATTTTGACTGGAATTTGACTCGGAGATTTTCAAGTGAAAATAGAGTATTGTTATAGGCTATTATGCCCAAAGGGACATGGGAATGAGTTAGCTCTAGGAAACCCTAGAGGGAAGGTGGAGTTTATGGACAGGGGAAAAATGGGGCAATAAGGTTATAGGCAGGGAAGTAGGATGAAAATGAGAGGTATAAGCCAATAAGGAGTTTTTTAGGAGCAATAGGGTGGCTCTGGGAAGACCAACTAAGGAATAGTGAAAATAGTTTTTATAAGGATAATGAAGGCAATGAGATATTTGAAACTCAAGATATTCAAGTAATATTGTTTTCAGAAATATATAACCATCCTATAGTTATCTAAAGATAGTGAAAAATACTGATGACTAACAGTAAAGTCATGGGCCCATAAAGTGAAACGTTGTGATTTATATTTATTTTGTATTATTACAGTTGTCTTTTGAAAATGCTCCAAGTTATGTTGCAGATGGCTCACTTACAATCTCATCTTTATTGTCTCAGACATTCGAGTTTTTTCCTACTTCTGTAGGAAGATTTTATTTTTACATTGAATATAATTACAGAATCCTTCGTCTCCCTTTTATGCATATTTCTTGTTCTTTTCGAATACTTTTTGGCATGGACGACCTTTTCTAAAGCGATTTCGATGGCAAGAGGAGATGATCAAGCCTGTTCGTTTAGTATACAAATTGCCTTCTTTCTATAAACTAAATTGTTTAGTTGTTTTGTACACTTTTCCCCTACTTGCTTTTTGCCTTCTATAGCTCGGTTTATATAGGATTCAAGATGGCAGGGTTAAATCCAAAATTGTTTGGAACAGTTCACCAATGTTTGTGTTCGTTCCCTAGTCGAAACGTCGTCGAATGCCTCTCTTCTATGAAAACATAGCGAATTAGTGCTAGTTAGGTTGTGTTTCTGTATTTTGCTGTGGAAATCATGTATGATCTGAGATCTGTCATCTCCGCTCCCAAAGAAAAGGGTTAAATAAACCAAAAAAAATAATCAGTTCAACAAGCCTGTTTACGACTGGACAAGAGCAAGAACTTAACCAACATATTAACATACTAAGAAGATAGAGAACAGTGAAACAACAACGCAGATCTAAGACTGGAACAAACTAATCTCTCTTTCTGTCCAATAAACCAAGGGTATAAACCTGGGTTTTCATTCTTAGGTTGGAGGGGCATGTGCCTTTCTAATTTCCTTTTAGACCTAATAGATTTATAGAGAGGTGTTTATGTCTCAGAAATGATTCCAAGTCTCAGATGTTGTATAGAACTATGAATAAAAAAATGAAAATGGAGAATGAATTTCATCGGGTTTTACTTAGTGAATTTAATAAAAAAATTAAGTAAGAATGTTGTTTTTTAAGAATCAGTGGTTATGGCAAGCAGGGATATGATCTATGCCTTTAAAATGTATTCTCACAGTTTAGATATAGATGCACCAGTGTTTTATGATCAGGCTATATGCATTTTGGTTCTTGGACATTCTTCTTTTGTTATTTTGGACACTAGGTCATGGCAGCACTTTGTGTTAAGGTTTTTTGGCATAGGCTAGCACGCATTTTTAGTTTTCGTATCTTTTGCTACTACTTGTGGAGGTTGTATGCACGACCTGTCTCTTTTTTATTTGTATTAAAGAGATGTATAAAACATTTTGTCACCAGTAGAAGGAATCTTTAATGTCAAAAAATCTATGGATGCAGCATACCAAACACAAACTCTAACAATGGGAAAAATATAGCAGATTATGTAGACTCTGATCTTCTTCCACCTTGACAAAACACCCCTTGTTTTCAATATTTCTTGTGACTGCTTGCTTTTCTGTATGACAGCTTCTCTCTAACATTGGGGAGATTAAAAGTAGTTGATACTTCCAATGGAAATTCGAGTGTATGCATTTCAGCATGGAAAAGTTTTCTATTGTTGGTGTTTGGGGTCCAATTCTCCACTCTTATCCTATATATTGTTATTTAAGATTTGTATTCTAAGCTATGCAATATCAATTGGCCATATAATAGCTCGACACAGGCAAAAAGTGCTCTATATTCGCTAAAGAGGAAAGTAACATCTAAGTTGGTCATTTATTTATTTATGAAAATGCTTAATCATTTTTACTACTAGATAAAATAATACTTATATACAGGGCATTTTTTACAAATAACTGGCTATTGAACATTTAAATATTTCTGAAATTCAATAAAGAAGAAATGTTAAGTGGCAGGGCATTCAGGGAGTGCTGGGAGTATTTTGGCTTGGCTTCAGAGTCAGAGATATTTGTTTATCAAGCATTGAGTGCATTGTTACCTTAGACACTTTCTCGAACTATTCATTCGTCATAGAATTATCAGAGTCATAACAATATACACACCATACATAGTGTCAGTACTCGCCAATATGTTATTTTTATTATTTCCACAACACATTTATAATATACTTCTATTTGATTTTGTTCTTTGTGTACAACTTCAAGCTCTTTCTCACGGTAGGGACTTGCTGCCGTGCAGCTCTCTGTTAAATATATAACCATGAAATTTAAAATTGAATTCGGTCTTATTAAAGATATAACCATGAATTCTCCTTGTGGTGCACTAACTAATAATAAACGATCCAAATTTAAAATTGAGTTCAGTCTTGTTAAATATATAACAATGGAATTTAAAATTGATTTCGGTCTTGTTAAAGACATAACCATGAATTTTGATCCTCCAGTCATTTGACTAGTTGTAATATTGAATGATAATATTTGTAAATCATGTTATAGTGGAATTAGTAGTTCGACTACAGTTGTAATATTGCATGATAATATTTATATAGCTCATGTGGGTATAATATGCTATTGAAGGAATTTTATAAGTGTATTTCATTACTAATCCATTTTTCTAATTAGTGATCCAAGTTAGAGAGCATTCAACGATTTGATCATCCTTTCGACTGCATAGCGGTGGTTTGGTATCTGGAGCTCTCTTAAGTAATAGTTATTTGTGAGATGTTTAACCCATTTAACAATGTGGTCTTTGTTCGGAACAATCTACCAGCACATCCATTTGACAATATTGTTCATGGAATTCCATATCAAGAGATCTTCCTCGTCTTTCATATATGCTTAAGGTGAAGAATAGGAAATATGGCCCCCTAGCTAGCAACAATATATCATCCCTATAGGAATAATTAATTATGAAATATTGTGACAGCAATCGCAAAAGTACATATGTGATGCATTTACAGCATGTAATTTTCACATATTAATGAAAATTGTGATTTTTCCTTGGGAAAAAAATTAATTATGAATTATTAAAATTTGAAATGTAAAAAATAATTAATGAACAAATTTTAAATTAAAATAATAATAATAAAACTCAGGTTTAATAATAATAAAAAGCTCGAATTTGGGTGGGAAACATAGACCCAGTGGCACACCTTGAATAATTAAAAAAACAGCTGGCAACCAAAAACTCACACCTTGAATAATGGAAAAAAACACGTAGTAGCAACCAAAAATCAACGTGGGGCTTATTCCTTCTTCGTTTCTTTGCCACATGACACACCTTGAATAATCAATAAAAAACACCTAGCAACAAAAAATGCACTCCCTAAATAATGGAAAAAAACACGTAGCAACCAAAAATGCACATTGGGCTTATTTGTTACTCATTTCTCTACTAATTCATTATGTTTAGTAACTAAGAATCGGGTTTCTAAAGGTTCTAAAGGGAAGCAACATTGGTTGGCTGGCTAACACTTCTTTTAACTTAATTTATTACTTTTCACAAGCCGAAAGGCCACATTTCATAGTTCTGCCAATCATTTCGCCTATTATTTCTTTGAATTTCTCATCTATGTGCATTTGTTATGGTTCTGTAGAGAATTTAGAGTTTCCATTTCTGATTCAACTACATCTAGTAAATGAGGTAAAGCACCCGAGCCCTTACTTGTTTAGATACTAGCTCTGCTGCTACCTTAGCCAATGGCATTCCACTCTCCCTCGTTCTTTGAAAAGAATGTAACTAAATAGTTTGTTTAAGCACCTCATCTCCCATGGGATCAATTATTGTCGAACACTATCATGGTTGGGTTTTCAAAAACTCTCTCAACACTACAGTTCTCCTACCCCATGAAATGTTTCCATTTATTTGGGTTTTGAGGGATTTGTTTGGGATTTTGGGAGAGATGTTCATAGGGGTGGTATCTTCAAAGGTCAAAGTAGCCCAACCCTTATTTCAAGAAAACACAGAAAGTGTGGAAAGGCCCAGTTTGATTCAAGCTTTGCTTGGGAAATGAAGCAAACAAATGAATCAAGAATTAGATATGGTGATGGACTTATAACTGGATATGAAACAACCCAATTTATATCTAATGAAACTCAATTTTGGGAGGTATGTTTCTCATCCTATATTGAATTTTGGTATATTTTATTTATTTTTAGTAGTTCCTATATCAAATTTTGGTATATTTTATATTTTTTTGGTAGTTCCCCTTTTATCATGTTGGATGCAATGGTTGGTAGGTTAATTTCCATGAAGAGATTTTGGTTGTTTACTTTAGGGTAAATATTTTTTTGTAATTATGTATAATATTCTCACTAGTTTAGGGTAACGGATGCTTCGAAAGAGAGGACCATTGTGTATTATACAGATTATCTCCAATGTAACCAGATTGGAGTAGAAATAATAATACGATGAGCCTAGGCAAACAAATCAAGACGATGAGCCATGGAAAAAAAGTTTGAGAGGTACTGATGTTGTAAGAGGAAAATGTGATATGGTGTCCAAGGAATTATAAGTGAGACTATTTTTTTTTTTTTAGGAAACAAGAAGTTAGATGGTAAAATCCTGAAAAACTGGGAGGAAGGCGGGTAAGATCCTAGAAACGCAGAGAAAATATTGGTGATAGTACAATATTTTAGGGCAAGAGGTGTTTCCAATTACAGTTTTCATTAAGATGAAGTTTCTATACATTATGCTTCCCTGCATATCGTACACATTATGCTTCCATGCATATCGTACACATTATGCTTCCCTTATCACTACTAAAAGAGAAACATGGAGATCACTAGTATAGCTAAGTAGAAGATAAAAAATGATGTTTTCATCTCTTACCTTGAATAGGGAGAGACTGAGAGACACTGAGGCGAGTAAGAATCATGTACAGTAAAGTCCATCTCCTAAAAATTATGGAGCATCCCATATCCCATTACAAAGGTTTAATTTTCCCAACCAATTCAGAGTTATGCCCACAGAAAATATTTTTGATGTGGCAGGAAGCAAGAAAGGAGGTGACAGCCAAGAAGCAGGGCAAATGGCGAACATGGAACCATGGAAGATGGTGAACATGCCAAGAGTTTCGATGTCGCCAAGATCCTAGATGTCACTTTTCCATCTTGGCCAAGATTGAGTACTAAATGCTCGGGGTTGTAAATATACGATTCTTATTCTTTTTCGTTCTTTATGGTTGCTAACATAAAATGTTTAGAATTAATGCTAAGATAAAGCTAGAATTAATTCATTTGAATATGAAATTCTATTTAAATTCATTCAATTACTTACATTGATCCTTAGTTTGCCTTGTAATGAGGCCAAATAAGATCAAGATTTCACTGATTGGTAAAATAAAAAGCAAGTATGTATTTGATTGGTATAGAAAAAGTGCTCGGAACACCATCTATAACAAAACATATCATAAAATTTTAAAACCTTATTGATCTATGTCCAAGGCTTACAAAAAAGAGGCATATCGATTACAATAGTCCCCGGTAGGGACTAATAAGGAATTTTGTAAGTAAATAATAAATAATGAAATTTGAAATTTGAGATAAATAAAGATTAAAGTAATTAATTAGAAGAATAATTAGATAATTAAAAATATAAATTAAAATGAAATGAAAAGGAGTAAATTAAATGAAATATTAGTATTCTTTTTTGAGTTGTGATTTTGTTAATTTTATATAATGTAATATAATAAAATTGGATAAAAGTATAAAAAAAAAATAAGTTATTTTTTCTAGAATCAAGAAGAGATATGTTGAATATATGCCTTTAAGAATTTCTTCCCAAACCATGAAATCTTGAATAATGCCAACAAGTATTCCTATATAAACTCATAGAAACCAATGTAAAACTCAATCAAGCACCCCTCTAACCTTAAACTTTTATCTTATTGGAAATAATAGCCTCACAACCTTTAATTCTTCTTTAGAAATAAGGTCCATCACATGTTCATTCTAATTATCCTCATCAAACCTTTGAGTGATGAGATAATTTTATTATTTTTGCTATATTGTTCCCTTCTAGTTTCTTGAAGAGAGTTTGAAAATGTGTTGCACATGCCTCTAATATTTTTTTGTAGCCATTAACTTTCTCTCTCTTGCGATTTAGGATTCCCCAAAATTTTGTGTTTAAGCTTTTCCTTGTATTTTCAAAATTGTGAAAATTTCAAACATTCTTGTCTCCCTTTTCAACCCATGCGGCTTTGATTTTGATCCTCTAGTATGCACTTTCCTCATAAGTAAATTCCTTCTAGCATCCTCCAACTACTTTATGGATTGTTTTTAATCCTTGTGAAACACATCACAAGTGTTCTTCTCATAAATCTTCTTTGTATGAATTTTCCTTTGTCTTTGAATCCACGTGGCTACTATATTATTTTTCTTGACCCATTATTTTGTTAATTATTTTATCATTTTTAACGATACATGGAATTAGAGTGTTGGTATCCCTTATCCCCTATAGTTTATGTGTTTCTACTCATGACTTACCATCTCTATGCATTCCACAACCTTGAGTTAAGTATGGTTAGATTTGAAGGGCGTTGAGGGTTTTAGATTTGTCCTTCCATTTGTAGGAAAATGAGAGAGTGATTTGATATTCCCCTTAGACCAACCCAAGATCTAATCTTTGCTACTTTTACTAGTATTCCATCCAAAACAAATAACTTGTCTATTCTCTTAGAGATATCCTCATCTCCCAAGCAATTATTCCTCCAAGTTGGAGACACTTTGTAGGTTTAATATCATATAAGTTTTCTTCCTCAAATTTGTGAATGAAAAAAATCTACAAGAAGATCAAACCTAACATAAATACCCAACATTTCTCCTATTCTCATTATAAACTTCTCATTTCCCCCTACTATCATAGTTCCTATCCTGATGGAGTCTTACCAAAACCACGATTTTGAAAACTCCTTCCAATTGAAATAGGTACCATACATATTGATAATTATAAAGATCTTATTTAAACAAAGAGATTGTAATTCCATCTAGATACCTCATTGAATTTGGTTTGAAGATATTAATTAACATTTTTTGTTCCAACCAATTAGTAAATCCCTTGATCTACCTTTAGAGTCCAAAGCCACAAATTTCCATACTTATGAGACTTCTTTCAAATAACTAATGACTAAAATCCCCATGACTATCATTTCTAGCAAATAAAGAACATCAAAATTTTTTGTGCTAACTAGCTTATGAACATTATTTATTTTGTAGGTTACTCCTAAAATTTTAATGTTCATAAGAGTAGCAACATTTTAAACTTTTCTTCTGTGATTTCTTTTCCCTAAGGTTCTTGGGAATAGCGATGATGATGATAATTAACATCCACTAAAACCTATATGGTCTATCAAACGTTAAGATGGTAAGAGTTTAATCATTATTCTTTAACATTTTATTTCTATGCTCAAAGAGAAATTAGCGAAGCATTCTCAAATCGCCATAATTTTTTTGAGTTAAAAGGTTAAGAATATTGGTACCATGACAAATATTTTAAAAATTAAATTAGATCGAATGTGATTATAATATGGAAAATCTACGAGAAAGTGCTTTTCATCCTCAACCTTCTTGGGATAGGTGACAAAATATTTCATCCCATGGCGTTTTAGGAATTGACCAACACCCAATTTCATTATGAAGCTCATGAGAATTAGTTAAAATATTAACAATGTTCATTTTCTTCTTAAAATTGGTCAAGACATAGAGATAACATTGATTTTTTAGATCAGGGTTGATCACCTCCTTATAATATCATAGTTTCCTTTTTCCCTCTAGCTCTTTATTTTCCCACAATTTCTCTTTAAATTTGGAAGTAACAACATTTTTTATAATTTGGATTATGCAATATGATCTCATCCTTTATTCCCTAATGGTCTAGCCAAGATTTTGCATCCTTATGCCACCCTTGCTTAACCCAACGGCGGGTGCTTTAGCTAGAGTTAGAAGCAATTTTAGGAAACCTTGTGGCATCCATGTTGTATAAATTCTTCTTATATATAAGAGACCTAGTCATAGGCATGATTTTAATGGGGGGATTGCTTGCTTCAATTAAGAGGATAGGGTAGGGAATATTTTCTTTAATCTTGAAGTTGTAGGCTGTAGGTACTTTGTTTGCTTACATGAACTTATATTTTAACTTTCTCCATTGCTAGATGAATATATGATTTTTACCTTGCATAGTGTATGTGGCAAGATCTCCTCCATCTATCGAAATTCACCTCATAACTTCTAATTCCTAGTCATTGTTATAAATAATGAGAGGGAGTGAAGCAAAATTTCCTTTTAATTAGTTAATTTCTAATCTTCAAAGCATTATGTTCACATTAGCATTAGATCAAACGTATATCAACATTACATCACATGAAAAATAAACAACACCATTCATTAATGCACGACATCAAGACAATACACAAAATATTTTTAGGTGGAAACCCTTATGGGAGAAAAAACACCAAACACTTCTTATAGGTCTTCAAAATTTTACATCAATTAGGAATATCCAACTTCCAAGATTCTCAACATCAACTAAAGGAGGCTCCAACCTAAAGGACGCTCTAATTCCTTTATTTACAAGCTCCAACCAAAAGGATGCTCCAATGCCCCGATTTACCAGATCCAACTAGAAGGACACCGCAATGCCCTCATTTATAGGCTCCAACTTAAAGGAATCACCAACTCCCTGATTTACCAGCTCTGATTGGAAGGACACTCCAACACCCTATTTTTATCAGCTTCAACTGAAAGGATGCTCCAACACCCTACACAGGCTCCAACCGGCCCTAACACCACCTTGTTGCCCTAACTTTTTCTCAAGATCCAACTTGAAGGAGTCTCCACTCTCCTACCTTGCACCACCCTACCACACTTAACAATAGACAGAACATGTTTCACAATTTTTAGGCTAGACCTACATGTGCTAAAAATAAAACCGCAAGACAATCTATGCTCAATATCAATACCAAACCCTAGTTGAAATATTTATTAGCACCCAACACTCTCTACTCAACAACTACTATCAATACCGAGGTCATACTGCCTCTACTCTAAAGATCAAACTCTATCTTGTCTACTCAAGTTGCATCAACCTATCATCAAATGCCTGGACATATAACCTTGGTTCAACAAGTAAGTTAGAAGCAATGTAAATCCTGACATTCGTCAATTGTACACACATGTCAATAACACTGATCAACATATTCTTTCGAACCACAATTCAAGAATGGCTCATACATCAATATTATACTAGACTCCCTGCATCAATGTACTTGTATATCAAGTCGAAGCCTATCAGTATTGTCCTGACATATCAGTGGTGATATAATGCATATGCTCAACATACTAGCAATACATTAAACTATAATGAATGTAGACTCCAAGTCATCAACCAAACAACAACATCATCAATACAACAACAGTATCAATAGAAATTTCCAATCATAGTGACATGTATGTTATCTTCTCAATGTTCTTCGACCATCTAACCTTTCTCTGTTCAAACAATCAAACCCTATATCAGATCGACAATATGAAAGTGAACTAAGAACACCATAATCAACTTCAAAACATATAATAGGGATTTTAACATCAAATATATATCAATAAAGTTTTCATTCCTTCAACAAGGTATGTCTCTGAACTGTGATTGTCCAACATCTTCTGGATCTTAATTTGAATGAGTTATGATCTCAAAAATAAAAAATGAATATAATAAACTATATAAACTTAAATATTTGACATAATGCCACTTTATGAGCACCTCTCAATTTGGGCACCGAAATCTAGCATGGGTCACGAGAACATGTAAACAGTGTGACAATTTGACAGTATATATAAAATCAAAAATTAAAATGGGACTTGTCACTCGAACATCCAACATATAGAAAATATGCATTGCAATGTCCACTATCGACTAATGTTTGTAATATAATAAGTTTTTTTCCATTGTTTAGAGCTTCAAACAAGTGTGATGGTTAAAAATTGATTGAAAAAAAATATGAGTATCAATACCCCACTTCTTGTTCTGTGATTTCATGTAGTTAAATCTTAGCACCAAGCTTATCGTCATGGAAACCATGTTGTGCATGTGGCTATGATTTTGGTTTAGGAAAATCTCTGACATGTCAACGTTGATCTGCGTGAAACTCAATTCAAATCCTTGACCTATAGCAACTCAACTTAGATTAGTATGTCGATAGTTAATTTTATCACTTGGTCCACTTTGTACACGGTGTGTATGTCAAAAAATTTGCAGTGATGGTTCCAAGGTGTATGATGTGTTTATTTTACACATGGTTTTGCTAACTTTATTCACCAAACCCTTGCATATTCTCAATCATCTATACATAGCGAACTAATATTAACTTCACGAGTTCTTGGAGATAACACACTCCACCAACGCTTATTGTGACATAGTGACTTAAGACTCAATTTCTTAGCTCCAATGGCTCATTTTTACATGAAAAATCTAGACTCAAGTCACAGTAAACAACACATATACAAAGAAGGTATTCATGATTAAACAACTCATTTTATTGTGTATACACCACAAGACCATATGTGCATTCTAGGATGGTCATGTTCGTTGCATAGTACTATTGGCTACCAACAAAGATCAAGAATAATCTTATGTAAATATCCAAATAAAGACGCCACAAAATGGGCCTTTTCACCAACAAAGAGATTTTAAATATAGCCAAACGGTGTTTCAGAATAACCACGAAAACACTAGTCCCAGAAATATGTTCCTAGAAGCCCTAAATTCAAACAATAATTTGGTATGAATAGACCTTTCCTTTGTGGTCACTACAGACACAAAGTGCAACCTCTTTCCTCAGACGATTAGCAAGCAAACACAAAGAAGAATAAGACATACAAGTATTTCAGCCTCTCCTTTAATAATTAAATCCCCTCGGGCCTCAGAAATACAAAGCGATTTATCTCAGAAAATAAAACCAAAAAATCGATAATCATTGAAGGGTCACAAGTGCCCTTTTTATACTCATTTGGGAAGGTTCTAGGAGGGGCTGATGTTGAGTCTCCAAATTTTCCTTCTTTTTAACAATTTGGTCTTTCATTTTCTCATATTTTGTCACTTATTCCCATTCAATTACACCTCTTTTATGAGTTAGGAGTCATACAGGCCATGCAAATACATTAATAAGGTAAATGTCCATTATCATCTCAAATCTATACATTTTTCTTTATAAAATTGATTTTATTCGACATAAACTACTGAATTGTGCATATTCTAAAGCTACTCTAACATTTTGCAGCTGAATTGAAGATTCTATAGGTTCGCATATGTTAAAAATCAACTGAAGTATATGGGAAGCTTCCAAATTTTGCCAAGATGGAGATCCAGTTATTATCCACAAGTGGAAGTTCACATATTCAATGCATCTCTTAAGCCAAACCTATGATCAAAGTAGTTATGACGCACCTGTAACATGTAGAATATCAAGTGAACCAGTTTTATGATCAAGTGAGTGAGGATTATCATCAAGTGAGTGGGATTCAAAAATAAAATTGAATTTGATGATGTGTCTTCTCACGATTCGCTCCTCCAATAGTGAATCATGAGAAGAAAGATTCCAATTCTAATTAAATAATTGAGATGTCAATTCAAAGTCTAGTTATTAGGCAACAAACTCTCAAAGTTGTTTGTTTTGAAACTCTATATAAATGCTTCATCTAGGAGTGAAAGATAGTTTAGAAGTTGATTTTTATATACATACTTATTGTATTTTAAATCTTGATTTTATGCACTTCATAAAAAAAATATTTGCTATGTCATTCCTGTAATCTTTGCTGGTGATTTTAATTTCATGTTCTAAATTTCCACTACCTTGTACATCTTAGGAGGGCCCCTTGCAGAAGTGCGAGATTAATAGAGTAGTTATCTTTCATTCAATTTGTTTATGCTTTGTTTTCATGAAATGAAATTAACACTCTGTCTCACTCAGATTTAAATGCTATATTTTCTTAGTTTAGATCTTATCTTGCTTCATACTCATTTGTTTCCTTTATCTTCCAAAGGTTAAGCGCTTGAGAAAAATCGAAAGTAACCAAAAACATTTATTTTGTTTCTCTTTAAATTGCCTAGTCCCATATTTATAGATAGTTGATAATTATGATTGGTTCTAATTTAATATGCACACATAAGTAATCTCAAAAGGATTTATGCACTTTAATTTCAGTTATTTTCTTCTCGCTTTAGAGTAAAGTTTCATTGCTTTCCTAGTTATCACTTTCTAGATTAATTGGATTTCTTATAGATTATATTTACTTCCAAATATTAATAGATTGGATTTGCTTTTGAGATTCATAGATTAAACTTGTTTTCAAGTCCAATAGATTATATTTGTTTTCAAGTTCATAGATCATATTTATTTCTAAAGCTCATTAGAATAGATTCAATTTTAAGTCCAATAGAGTACGTTTTTCTTTTATGTTCAATAGAATATATATTCAAAGTTTTAATAGTATAGAATTAGAATAGTCTTTTTATGAATGCCTTTACTTTTCAAGTTTTTAATTTGATGCTTTATGAGATATAGTCTTTGAGAAAGAACATGTGTGTGTGCTCATTTATATTTTTCCATGAATATGTTTCCTTTTCTTCTTACAATTATTTCCATAGGATAATTTCCTTTTTAATTGGAAGTTAACTACTTAGCATATATTTGGAAGTTAACTACCTAGCATATATGGTGCAAATATGCTTCACAAGAATACAAACTCTCGGTTGATAATTTAATGGTCAAGTAATTTAAACAACAATTAAATTACCCAACATCCGACATGGCCTAATTTGCCTGGATCCGACTTACAAAAGCCTCAAATTTGCATTTTCAAAATTTAATTTTGGAACCAGATCTTAAAATCCCTTTGAGGCGGCCTTAATTAAAATTAAAACAATTATTTTTGTTCCACATGTGAAGGGCTAATAGGTCCATCAATATTTTGAAATTTCTTTAGAGGAAATGTCACCAATAGACTGATCACACGCAACTCTTATCCTTTCATTTTTGGGGACCTTGACTAAATTCTCGGGCACAAACTTAAAGCAAGCATATCTCCTTAGTTGATAGGAGTGTGGTCTGAAACACACTGTTGGAGTAAACACAACGAGGAGCAATGAGTGATGATGATCTTGTGGTAAAAAACAATGTCCTCTATATCCATATTCCTCAACAAGTGCAGGGCATCTAGGGCTTCCCTTCCTTTCTTTAAGGGATCCTTGTACATTGGAGTTTCCAACTAATGTAATCCATGATGTATATTAAGAGCATTAAAGTTTGATGTTGGCATTAATGACAACACCATTCAATAATCACCACCCACATTAAGTTTATTAGAATGAAGATGGTATTTGGACTCCATTTTTTTTCTCCAATGGACCATTTAAGATGTTATTCCCTTGGAAAAGTACTGTCATTTAATGTAAAATATCCCCCACATACCTCTCTTGAGAAAATAGTTTGTGTTTTCTTAGTTATGTCCTATATTTTCTTTATATTTTCTTGCTTTTGAATTCCCTCTAACATTATGGCCTTTAGGTCACTTTTGTCTTCGACTTCTACTAAGGTAACATTCACCATGGGCACAAAATGAGTATTTATTATGCCCCATTATTTTGGTGTAGAGGCATTGAAAAACACCCATCCTAGAGTTCCCATTCGATTTTGTGAGTATGAATCCTCCTCCCTTCCTCCTAGTATTCTACCTAATTTTCACATGCCTTCTGTATGCTTAAGGGCTTTATTTTGGAGTGCTCAATACTTGTAATCTTTCCCATTTTTATATGCTTATGAGACTTTTGTGAAGGAGTGTAGATGTTACATACCTTGTTAGAGATATGCTACCATAATTTTAATCACTTTTTATTGTTCTGTACATAATAGTGTTTTTACTATTTCATTCATTAATAAAATATGGTTTTCACCATAATACTTTGATTTGAATATTGCATTTGTGATGATAGGTCCCTATAATACTAGTGTGACCCCAATATTGTCATAGTTGTGCCCCATGTAGCCCCCATATTTTCATTATTTTTCCTCGTACAATCCCTCTATTGTTATTGTTTTTCACTTAAATTATTATTGTTATGTAGGCCCCGATTATATTGTGACCCTTTAGACTCCTATATATAACAAGGAGATCTTGTCATTTGTATCATCCAAGGATTGTTCATTTATATGATGTAAAAGGAGGTTTCCCCTCGAAGAGGCTTATTTTCAAGTCATTGATTTATATTTTCTTTTATTTTTGTGATCTGGTTGCATAATATTTGGTACCAAAGCTCTGGATCCTAGGGTTTTGCTTCTTCAAATAGGTCATCATGGAATTTTCGATATAACTTTTTTTTCTGCAAGGCTTCAAATCCTGAAATTTCTACCACATGGAGTTGAAACATTGATGGAAATCATATAAAAATTTCATATCCTAGTTTGCTTTATTCTCATATTTATGATTCATGCAAGTCAGGGTTTTGTATGCTCCAAAATTTAGCCTCAAATAGGTGACTCGGGGAAAATAATCATCACTTTCATTGCGGAAATCCAAATAAAATTTTGTAAAAGTGGATGAAAGTGCACAGGATTTAGTTTCTCGGGTACCACATTTAGGGACAAAGGTTGAAACATTGACACATAGCATTCCGTACAAGCTCCCTCTACTAAACTAGTTCATAAGTAGGTCATCTTGGGAGATTTAGTCTAACTTTATCTTGAAGGATCCAATCTCAGTCTAACTGGTGGGATTGGAAAGAGGACATAGAGGGATACAAGAGGAAATAATTTCATACCGTAGGAGGCCAAAATCACATAAATAAAACAGTTTCAAGGTCAACCTATCAACAAGCTCAAAATCAAGCTCTAAAAGGTGTGTATTTTTAAATTTGCATAGATTTTGTCTGAAAAATCAGTTTGAAGTGATTCAAAGCGCATAGTGAATAATATATATCATTAATTGGTTGTAAAATTCCTCCCAAACAAAATAATTCTACACCCATTAAGCCTTCAAAAATATCTAATATGACTCATGAAGAGGAAGAATTGCAACATGATATATCAAAATTACAAGACCAAGTGCAACAAATATCGCTCTCACAAAGAGAAAACAAAGATGAACTAAAAGGGGACACAAATGGTTTAAAAGGGGAAATGGTTTAAAATCATAAATAAAAGGCGACATGGACTATTTAAAAGTAGAAATAAAAGGCGACATGAACAGTTTAAAAGCAAACATGGAAGGTTTGGAAAATTTGCTACAATAAAGGCTTCCTAATGATGACAAGGTTGTCCATGAAACTCATGATGAAAACAAAAGGAATGGGAATAATGATTTTAGAGACTCAAACTTTGGGTTGAAGACCATCCGAATTACTAATATTGATATGAGGAAGTTTGATGGCAAGGATCTAGTAACATGGATACTAAGTGTTTGAAGCCTTTATGTGGTGAGAATCTTGAGTATCATGCATATTTGGATTATTAACCAAATTAGCCATTTTTGTGTGTTGATGTTTCAAGTCTATAACAATACTCATCGTCAGTACAAATCCATACAGAAGAGTAGGAATGAAGGATTTTTCCCTTCATTCCTACTCTTCTCTGTGGATTTGTCCTGGCGATGATTCTTGTTATAGACTGAAACATCGACACACAAAAATGGCTACTGTAGTTAATAATCCAAATATGCAAGATACTAAACATGGATACTATATATGGAGAAATTTTTTGATATACACGATGTGCAACACACACAAAAGGTACTCATGCATATTTATATTTAAAACCAATTATTTTGTGTGGTATCGATGGTTTGGTTCTTGTAAATCACTTATCACTCAATCAATTTTTATGGAGGAATTGATAGCACATTATGAGGATACAAAGAGCAACACCTTCTTTAGCCAATTGATAAATCTCAAACAAAATGGTTCAGTGGTGGTGCGCATCGAAGATTTCCAAAGATTGAATATCAAGGTAAATGATATTCCATAGGAGCATATGATTGATGTATTTATAGGGAATTTATAGAATAAATCAAACATGAGGTTCGCCTTTGGGAACCTAATTCTTTAGAGAAGGCATTCGGGGTGGAAAGAAAAGTTGAAAGAAAAATTATGGCAAAAAAAAGGTATACCACTCACAACTAGTGTTTCGAATCATATCCTTCCACAACCTACAAGGTTGACACCACAAAAACTGGAGGATAAAAGAGCAAAAGGGCTTTGTTAAAACTGTGATAACAAGGAAAAGAGGATGGCGCTGGGCGGGACTCGAGGAAAAAAAACAAAAATGTGATAACAAATACACTAAAGGTCATAAGTGTGTCAAGAAGAAATTATTTTACATAGATTAGGAAGAAGAGGAAGAATGATGCAGGAGCATCGAGACTTAGCCAGCAATGTGATGTTTTGTTCACATGGTGTGGCTAATCCAAAGAAATAAAAACATTAGTAGTAGTATTTTATTTTATTTTATTATTATTGTTATCTATTTATGAGAATAGTTAGTTTGTTTTGTATTTTTAATCAATTAAGAATAAAATTAGGAATTGGTTTCTTTCCCTGCGTGGATATAGAACCAACATAGGGATAAGCACTTAAAAATAGGGAGGCAGTGATTTGTTGAGAAAAATTAAGAAGAAACCTATTCTAAGAGGAACAGTTTCATATTTCAAGTATAAATAATAGGGAGGTAGGAGAGAAACACCAAGATGGAAAGTATGTAGATTTCAAACGCAAAGTACCATTAATGAAATATTCAGTCCATGCGTTAGTAATTCAGATTATTCAAATTATGGTTGATGTTATATTTTTTTTTTTATTTGAGCCTACAAATTTATGTATATGCTGCCTATCGGAGCGCGTGAATGCAGGAAGGTGAATGGGTGAAGCAAGAGCGCAGGTTTGGGTGTCTGGAATGCATTGTGGAGGCAACATCATAGGCACGTACACATTGTGGTGGTTGTGTTAGGCCTTAACGCATTTGGTGTAGGCAACACCACAAACACGTATGCGTTGTGGAGGCTGCGTGAGACCTTAACGATGCTGGCGGAGGCAACAACACAGGTGACAGGTTGTGAATTGTGAGCTCATGTGGCAGAGGTTGTTAACCGATGGTGAACATGGACACCATGGCTTAATGCAGATAATAAATTCAGTTGCGAATTGTGTAACAAAATGCCACGGCATGGAATCACTGCAACAGCATCACCGCATGGATTAAGTCATATAACATGTGACTGTGTACAACAGAACATACGATGAATGAACCTTACGGCTTAGCCACAGCTGATTGGAAGGCGAAAATCATTGTTATGAGCTGGCTTGTGGACTCTATGATATCGTTTGGGGTGATAACAATGGGATTCATATGAACCGTGGGTTCAAATCTTAAATATTGAGTTGGTTGTGTTTTTTCTTAATTTGGATTACATGCTTAAAAAATGCAACTTCAGTTTTGTTATTAATACATATATAAAAATGGTCCTTTAAGGACCCATTGATTATTGGGGAAGTGAAATTTGCATAAAGCTGAGATATTCATCATCATTGTATTAAGTAAACTGGAAGTTGGAATTGCATACTAAGTGATGAGGATACATCAATTCAATCATGAAGAAGAGTAAACCTGGGCCTCAGTAGAATTGAATATTTTGTTATAACTAATTGTAAAGTGGAAATTGTATTTTCTACATCATTTTTTTAGTATCAAAGTCGTTGATTTGTTCTTGATTATTGCAAAAAACGCCGCCTAGAAGAGGAGTTGGGATAGGTCGAGGGAGACCTATAGCAAACGCGATTTTGCTAGAAGAAATCTGGCACTTGCGTACAAGGATGGCCACAATGGAAACTACTCAGAGGAGGGCGATAGATGATGGCGTTGCCAGTGCCGATGAACAAGAGACCACCGAAGAAGAAAGAGGAAGAAAGTGAGACAACTAAAGTTATGAAGATGCTAGAAAAGGCCAGTAGCAGACCAAAGGTAGAAGTACCTTTATATGATGAAAATATTAGTGTGGAAGTACTAATGGACTGGATCAGTTCATTAGACAAATATTTCGACTATGAGGAAGTCGATGACAAGAAAAAAGTGAAGTTTGCAGCCATGAGATTGAAAGGTCATGCAGCCCTGTGGTGGGCTGAATTACAGTTGTCCAGGGAACGAAAAGGGAAACCCAAAATCATGTAGTGGGATAAGATGGTGAGTAAACTAAAAGGTAAGTTCATGCCAAAATATTATCAATTAAATCTTTTTAGGCAATTGCAAAACTTAAATAAAAAGGGCATGACTATCAAAGAATATACTGAAGAAGTTTATAAGTTGAGTATTAGAGCGGGTCATATTGAAGATGATGTAGAAAAGGTAGCTAGATATATAAATGGTTTGAGATATGAAATACAGGATGAGATCAGCTTATTAAATCTAAAGACGATTGAAGATGCCTATCAAGCAGCTTTGAGGGTAGAAGAAAAGATGTTGCGCAAACAAAATTAGCGAAATAGAGGTAAGAGTCCGGTGAAAGGAAGGGGAACATTTAAATCCAGATTTCAACACTCGCAGAATGAGGCAGGGAGTTCGAGTAATAGATCACCACAAAGAGGATATTCTGGTGGCGTAAGGTTTGTGGCCAGAGGTAGAGGCTGAGGAAGAGATGTTCGGTGCTTTTCATGAGGTGAGTGGGGACATGTGCAATGGGATTGCCCTCACAATAGACCAGAAACCCAGCGAAATGTGAATGTTGCTGAAACAAAGGAAGAAATTCCTCAGACTGCAGCCAAAGAGGAACCACCTGAAGCCAGAGAATCCTTGTTTTTGAAAATGATATTGCTTAAAGAAGCTAAGGAAGCCAAAGAACCAGCTCAGAGAAAGAATCTATTCAGCATTGTATGTAAGTCAAAGGGTAAGTGTTGTAAATTGATAATTGATAGCGGTAGTACTGATAATCTTGTTTCTATAGAAATGGTGGACAAATTGAAGTTGGAGAAAACAGTACACCCCACTCCTTATAAAGTATCGTGGCTCCAAAAAGGCCACCAATTATTGTAACTGAACAATGTAAAGTTGAAATCCAGATTGGTACTTATAAAGATGTTATTTTATGTGATGTAATGCCGATGGATGTATGTCACATATTGCTAGGAAGGCCCTGGCAGTTCGATCGAAAATCCATACATGATGGCAGAATAAACACTTATACTCTTGAGAAATATGGGAACAAGCATACATTGCTACCATTGAAAGATGAAGCTAACGAGGAAGCACCCGGAAACAGCGTTATGTTGATGAGTGGAAAAATCATGTTGCAAGAAGTCAAGAAGAGCGAGGAGATGCATTTTTCTATTGTTGGGAGACCCAAGGTAATTTTAAATTCTACAAATTTAGAAGATTTACCTAAAGTAATTCGAAATCTGTTGAATGATTTTGCTGATATTATTGTGGATGAGTTTCCAAATGAGTTACCGCCCATCAAGAGTATTAGTCACCATATTGATCTAATCCTTGGAGCCAGTTTGCCGAATAAAGCAGCCTATAGGTTAACACCACAGGAAAATGCCAAAGTTGGAAGATAAGTGCAAGAGTTGATGGATAAAGGGTTAATCAGAGAAAGCCTCTGTCCATGTGATGTACCAACAGTACTCAGTCCAAAGAAAGGAGGTGAATGGCGCATGTGCACAGATTCTAGAGCAATAAATAAAATCACCATCAGGTATCCTTTTCCTTTACCATGAATGGATGATTTAATGGATTGTTTGAGTGGGTCGAATTATTTTTCTAAGATATATTTGAAAAGTGGGTATCATCAGATAATAATGAGAGAAGGGGATGAATGGAAAAACACATTCAAAACAAATAATGGTTTGTATGAATGGTTAGTAATGCCTTTCGGACTTACTAATGTGCCTAGTACCTTCATGAGGTCGATGAATGAATTTTTGAAGAAATATATGGGTAAATTTGTAATTGTTTATCTTGATGATATTCTCATTTTCAGTCGAAGTAAAGAGGAGCACCTAGAACACCTTAAATTAGTTCTAAAGACTTTGCAAAAAGAAAAACTGCTAATAAATTTGAAGAAGTGCAGCTTTATGAAGGAAGAACTAATTTATTTGGGGTTTGTAGTCTCTATGGAAGGGTTGAAAATGGATCCGGAGAAAATCCAAGCAATTGTGAATTGGCCAACTCCTAGAAGCATATTTGAGGTAAGAAGCTTCCATGGTCTTGCAAGTTTCTACCGAAAATTTATTCGAATTTTTAGTCAAATTTGTGCACCAATTATTGAAAAAATCAGAGAAACTAATCAGCCATTCAAATGGATAGAAGCGGCAGATCGAATCTTTAAATTGCTAAAGAAAAATATTACTGAAAAACTAGTCTTGGCTTTACCAAATTTTGAGAAAGCTTTCCAGGTTGAAACTGATGCTAGTGGAATTGCGATTGGAGCAGTTCTGAGCCAAGATCAGAAACCAATAGCATACTTCAATGAAAAACTAAATGAAGCAAAGAATAAATATTCATCTTACGACAAGGAATTTTATGATGTTGTACATGCTTTAAAAAAATGGGGACATTATTTGTTGCCAAAAGATTTTGTGTTATATTCTGATAATCATGCATTACAGTTTATAAACAACCAACCAAAGTTAAAACAGAAACATGCCAAATGGGTAGAATATTTACAAAGTTTCACTTTTGTAATCAAACATACAAGTGGTAAATTGAACAAAGTTGTTGATGCTTTGAGCAGGGTGAACTAAATTATGCAGGAGTTACAAGTTGGTGTTGTAGGGTTCGAGGAGATGGTTGACATGTATAAATATGATGTAGAATTTAAAGAAATTTATGCAGTTGTAGAAAATCCAGCAGTCCATAATAGAATCTAGTGGTTGGATTATCTAATCAAAGGGGGATTACTATTCAAAAGTAATAAGTTATGTATTCCTAAATGTTCTATGAGGGAAAACATAATCAAGGAGAAGCATAGTGGAGGTCTCTTCGGACATTCTAGACAAGACAAAACCTTTGCTCAGGTAAATACTTTTTATTACTGGCTGAAGATGCAAACTGATGTTAAACAGTTTGTGGAAAAATGCAGGATTTGTCAGCATGCTAAGGGGAAAATTCATAATACAAGATTGTATCAGCCATTACCAATACCCGACCAACCCTGGGATGCAATCAGTATGGATTTTGTTTTGGGTTTGCCAAAAAATCAAAGGGGAAATGATTCCATTTATGTTGTTGTGGATATATTTTCTAAAATGGCTCATTTTATTGCATGCAAGAAAACAAATGATGCAACACATATTACTAATCTGTTTTTTTGAGAGGTTGTCAGATTACATGGATTGCCTGTAAGCATTGTGTCTAACAAGGATACCAAGTTTGTGGGACATTTATGGAGGACTTTGTGGAAGAAACTAGGTACCAACCTTAGTTTCAGTTTAGCATATCATCCTCAAACAGATGGATAGACCGAGGTAGTGAATAGAAGTCTAGGTTGAGAAGCTTGGAATATAAAAATCCTAAATAGTGGGATTTAGCCTTTGCTCAGGCTGAGTTTGCTTACAACGACACTCCAAATCCAAGTACTAGCATGATTCCATTCCAAGTTGTTTTTGGAATGCATCCAAGGGCTATGTATGAACTCAGAGATCTGGGAAAACAGGAGGTAAGGAGCGCAAAGGCTGAAGAATTTGCAGAACAGATGTAGGAACTACAAGAAGATGTCAAAAGCAAGTTGTAGGAAAGCAGTAGCAAATACAAGCAAAGAGAAGATATGAGGAGGCGAGAAAAGGAATTCCAAGTGGGTGACTTAGTCATGGTATATTTAAGAAAAGAAATATTTCCTGTTAAAACTTATAACAAATTAAAACAAAAGAAGATAGGGCCATGTAAAATTGTAAGGAAATTTCCTTCAAATGCATATGAAGTTAAATTTCCAATAGGAATTGGAATATTGCCAATCTTCAATGTTGCAGATTTGTACCTATACCGAGAACCAGAAGAAGAACCACAAGGGGACGCCACAACAGAATAAAACCCAACGATAAATTGGGAAGAGCATACGCCTAAAGCAGGAAAGAGAGAATTCAAAGCCATTTTGGAGAAGAGAGTGTCAAAGAAAACTAGGAGCCAAACATATTATCAGTATTTAGTCAAGTGGAAAAGACAGCCAGTGGAAGACGTTAGTTGGATGACTGCAGCAGAGCTACATAAGTTGGGAGTAGATTCTGAAGCATTACAAGATTAGTTTTCTTCCCCGTGAGTCTGATGCAGGAGCATCGGGACTTAGCCAACAATGTGATGTTTTTTTCACATGTTGTGGCTAATCCAAAGAAATAAAAAAATTAGTAGTAGTATTTTATTTTATTTTATTATTATTGTTATTTATTTATGAGAATAGTTAGTTTGTTTTGTATTTTTAATCAATTAAGAATAAAATTAGGAATTGGTTTCTTTCACTACGTGGATATAGAGCCAACATAGGGATAAGCACTTAAAAATAGGGAGGTAGTGATTTGTTGAGAAAATTCGAGAAGAAACCTATTCTAAGAGGAACAATTTCATATTTCAAGTATAAATAATAGGGAGGTAGGAGAGAAACACCAAGATGGACAGTATGTAGATTTCAAATGCAAAGGGCCATTAATGAAATATTCATTCCATGCGTTAGTAATTCAGATTATTTAGATTATGGTTGATGTTATATTTTTTTATTATTTGAGTCTGCAAATTTATGTATATGCTTCCTGTCGGAGCGTGTGAATGCAGGAAGGTGAATGGGTGCAGTAAGATTGTAGGCTTGGGTGTCTAGAATGCATTGTGGAGGCAACATCACAGGCACGTATGGGTTCTGGTGGCTATGTTAGGCCTTAACGCATTTGGTGTAGGAAACACCACAAACACGTATGCGTTGTGGAGGCTACATGAGACCTTAATGATGCTGGCGGAGGCAACAACACAGGCGACGGGTTGTGAATTGTGAGTTCATGCAGCAAAGGTTGTTAACCGATGGTGAGCATGGACACCACGACTTAATGTAGATAATAAATTCAGTTGCGAATTGTGTAACGAAATTCCATGGCATGGAATCACTGCAGCAGCATCACCGCATGGATTAAATCATATAACATGTGACTGTGTACAGCAGACCATACAATGAATGAACCTTACAGCTTAGCCACAACTGATTGGAAGGCGGAAATAATTGTTATGAGCCAGCTTGTGGACTCCATGGTATTGTTTGGGATGCTTAAAAATGCAACTTCAGTTTTGTTATTAATACATATATAACAATGGTCCTTTAAGGACCCATTGATTATTGGGGAAGTGAAATTTGCATAAATCTGAAATATTCATCATCATTGTATTAAGTAAACCGGAAGTTGGCATTGCATACTAAGTGATGAGGATACATCAATTCAATCATGAAGAAGAGTAAACCTGGGCCTCAGTAGAATTGAATATTTTGTTATAACTAATTGTAAAGTGGAAATTTTGTTTTATACATCATTTTTTTGGTATCAGAGCCATTGAGTTGTTCTTGAGTATTGCAGAAAATGCCGCCTAGAAGAGGAGCTAGGATAGGTCGGGGGAGACCTATAGCAAAAGCAGTTTTTCTAGAAGAAATCCGACACTTGCGTACAAGGATGGCCACAATGGAAACTACTCAGAGGAGGGCGACAGATGATGGCGTTGCCAGTGTCGATGAAGAAGAGATCATCGAAGAAGAAATAGAGGAAGAAAGCGAGATAGCTAAAGTTATAAGATGCTAGCAAAGGCCAGTAGCAGACCAAAGGTAGAAGTACCTTTATACGATGGAAATCATAGTGTGGAAGTACTAATGGACTGGATCAGTTTATTAGACAAATATTTTGACTATGAAGAAGTCGATGACAAGAATAAAGTGAAGTTTGCAGCCACGATATTGAAAGGTCATGCAACCCTATGGTGGGATGAATTGCAGTTGTCCAAGGAACGAAAAGGGAAACCCAAAATCAAGAAGTGGGATAAGATGGTGATTAAACTGAAAGGTAAGTTCATGCCAAAATATTATAAATTAAATCTTTGTAGATAATTGCAAAACTTAAAGAAAAAAGGCATGACTATCAAAGAATATACTGAAGAATTTTATAAGCTGAGTATTAGAGCGGGTCATATTGAAGATGACATAGAAAAGGTAGCTAGATATAAATGGTTTGAGATATGAAATACAGGATGATATCAGCTTATTAAATCTGAAGACGATTGAAGATGCCTATCAAGCATATTTGAGGGCAGAAGAAAATATGTTGCGCAAATAAAATCAGAGAAATAGAGGCAAGAGTTCGACAAAAGGAAGGGGAACATTTAAATCCAGATTTCAACACTCCTAGAATGAGGCAGGGAGTTCAAGTAATAGATCACCATAAAGAGGAAATTCTGATCGTGGAAGGTTTTTGCCCAGAGGTAGAGGTCAAGGAAGAGATGTTCAGTGCTTTGCATGTGGTGAGTGGGGACATGTGCAATGGGATTGCCCTCATAATAGACCAGCAACCCAACGAAATGTGAACATTTCTGAAACAAAGGAAGAAATTCCTCAGACTACAGCCAAAGAGGAACCACCTGAAGTCGGAGAATCCTTGTTGTTGAAAAGGATATTGCTTAAAGAATATAAGGAAGCCAAAGAACCAGCTCTAATAAATAATCTGTTCAAAACTGTATGTAAGTCAAAGGGTAAGTGTTGTAAATTGATAATTGATAGCAATAGTACTTATAATCTTGTTTCTACATAAATGGTGGAAAAATTGAAGTTGGAGAAAATAGTACACCCCACTCATTATAAAGTATCGTGGCTCCAAAAAGGCCATTAAATTATTGTAACTAAACAATGTAAAGTTGAAATCCAGATTGGTACTTATAAGGATGTTATTTTATGTGATGTAATGTCGATGGATGTATGTCACATATTGCTAGGAAGGCCCTGGCAGTTCGACCGAAAAGCCATACATGATGACAGAAGAAACACTTATACTCTTGAGAAAGATGGGAACAAGCATACATTGCTGTTGTTGAAAGATGAAGCTAAAGAGGAAGCACCTGGAAACAATGTTATGTTGATGAGTGGAAAAAATTGTTGCAAGAAGTCGAGAAGGGCGAGGAGATGCATTTTGTTATTGCTGGGAGACCCAAGGTAATTTTAACTTCTACAAATTTAGAATATTTACCTAAATAAATTCAAAATCTGTTGAATGATTTTGATGATATTATTGTGGATGAGTTGCCATATGAGTTACTGCCCATTAGGAGTATTAGTCACCACATTGATCTAATCCCTGGAGCCAGTTTGCCGAATAAAGCAGCCTACAGGTTAACACCACAGGAAAATGCCGAATTTGGAAGACAAGTGCAAGAGTTGATGGATAAAGGGTTAATCAGAGAAAGCCTCAATCCATATGTTGTACCAACAGTACTCAGTCCAAAGAAAGGAGGTGAATGACGCATGTGCACAGATTCTAGAGCAATAAATAAAATCACCATCAGGTATCGTTTTCCTCTACCACGAATGGATGATTTAATGGATTGTTTGAGTGGGTCGAATTATTTTTCTAAGATAGATTTGAAAAGTGTGTATCATCAGATAAGAATGAGAGAAGGGATGAATGGAAAACCACATTCAAAACAAATAATGGTTTGTATGAATGGTTAGTAATGCCTTTCGGACTTACTAATGCACCTAGTACCTTCATGAGGTTGATGAATGAAGTTTTTAAGGAATATACGAGTAAATTTGTAATTGTTTATCTTGATGATATTCTCATTTTCAGTCGAAGTAAAGAGGAGCACCTATAACACCTTAAATTAGTTCTAAAGACTTTGCAAAAAGAAAAACTGCTAATTAATTTGAAGAAGTGCAGCTTTATGAAGGAAGAATTAATTTATTTGGGGTTTGTAGTCTCTAAGGAAGGGTTGAAAATGGATCCGGAGAAAATCCAAGCAATTGTGAATTGGCCAACTCCTAGAAGCATATTTGAGGTAAGAAGCTTCCATGGTCTTGCAAGTTTCTACCGAAAATTTATTCGAAGTTTTAGTCAGATTTGTGCACCCATTATTGAAACAATTAGAGAAACTAATCATCCGTTCAAATGGAAAGAAGCAGTAGATCGAAACTTTAAATTGCTAAAGAAAAAGATTACCGAAAAACCAATCTTGGCTTTACCAAATTTTGAGAAAGTTTTCCAGGTTGAAACTAATGCTAGTGGAATTGCGATTGGAGCAGTTCTGAGCCAAGATCAGAAACCAATATCATACTTTAGTGAAAAACTAAATGAAGCAAAGAAGAAATATTCATCTTACGACAAGGAATTTTATGCTGTTGTACAGGTTTTAAAAAAATGGAGACATTATTTGTTGCCAAAATAGTTTGTGTTATATTCTGATAATCATGCATTATAGTTTATAAACAACCAACCAAAGTTAAATCAGAAACATGCCAAATGGGTAGAATATTTGCAAAGTTTCACTTTTGTAATCAAACATACAAGCGGTAAATTGAACAAAGTTGTTGATGCTTTGAGCACGGTGAACTTAATTATGTAGGAGTTACAAGTTGGTGGTGTAGGGTTCAAGGAGATGGTTGACATGTATAAAGATGATGCAGAATTTAAAGAAATTTATGCAGCTGTAGAAAATCTAGCAGTCCATAAAAGAAGCCAGTGGTTGGATTATCTAATCCAAGGGGGATTACTATTCAAAATTAATAAGTTATGTATTCCTAAATGTTCTATGAGGGAAAACATAATCAAGGAGAAGCACAGTGGAGGTCTATCCGGACATTTTGGACAAGACAAAACCTTTGGTCAGGTAAATACTTTTTATTACTGGTTGAAGATGCAAAATGATGTTAAACGGTTTGTGGAAAAATGCAGGATTTGTCAACATGCTAAGGGGAAAAGTCAGAATACAGGATTGTATCAACCATTACCAATATCTGATTGACCATGGGATGCAGTCAGTATGGATTTTTTTTTGGGTTTGCCAAAAAAATCAAAGGGGAAATGATTCCATTTATGTTGTTGTGGATAGATTTTTTAAAATGGCTCATTTTATTGCATGCAAGAAAACAAGTGATGCAACACATATTGCTAATCTATTTTTTTGAGAGGTTGTCAAATTACATGGATTTCCTGTAAGCATTGTGTCTGACAGGGATACCAAGTTTGTGGGACATTTCTGGAGGACTTTGTGTAAGAAAATAGGTACCAACCTTAGTTTCAGTTCAGCATATCATCCTCAAACGGATGGGCAGACCGAGGTAGTGAATAGAAGTTTGGGTTGAGAATCTTGGTGTATACAAATCCTAAACAATGGGATTTAGCCCTTGCTCAGGGTGAGTTTTCTTACAACGACACTCCAAATCAAAGTACTGGCATGAGTCCATTCCAAATTGTTTTTGGAATGCATCTAAGGGTTGTGTATGAACTCAGAGATATGGGAAAACGGGAGGTAAGGAGCGCAAAGGCTGAAGAATTTGCAAAACAGATGCAGGAACTAAAAGAATATGTCAAAAGCAGGTTGCAAGAAAGCAATAGCAAATACAAGCAAAGAGCAGATATGAGGAGGCGGGAAAAGGAATTACAAGTGGGTGATTTAGTCATGGTATATTTAAGAAAAGAAATATTTCATGTTAAAAATTATAACAAATTAAAACAAAAGAAGATAGGGCCATGTAAAATTGTAAGGAAATTTTCTTCAAATGCATATGAAGTTAAATTGCCAACAGGAATTGGAATATTGCCAATCTTCAATGTTGCAGATTTGTACCTATACCAAGAACCAGAAGAAGAACCATAAGGGGACGCCACAACAGAATAAAACCCAACGATAAATTGGGAAGAGAAGATGCCTAAAGCAAGAAAGAGGGAAGTCGAAGCCATTTTGGAGAAGAGAGTATCAAAGAAAACCAGGAGCCAAACCTATTATCAGTATTTAGTCAAGTGGAAAGGACAGCCAGTGGAAGACGCCAGTTGGAAGACTACAGTAGAGCTATAGAAGTTGGGAGTAGATTCCGTAGCATTACAATATCAGTTTTCTTCCCTAGGAGTCTGATGCAGGAGCATCGGGACTTAGCCAGCAATGTGATGTTTTTTTCACATGTTGTGGCTAATCCAAATAAATAAAAACATTAGTAGTAGTATTTTATTTTATTTTATTATTATTGTTATTTATTTATGAGAATAGTTAGTTTGTTTTGTATTTTTAATCAATTAAGAATAAAATTAGGAATTGGTTTCTTTCCCTGTGTGGATATAGAGCCAACATAGGGATAAGCACTTAAAAATAGGGAGGTAGTGATTTGTTGAGAAAATTCGAGAAAAAACCTATTCTAAGAGGAACAATTTCATATTTCAAGTATAAATAATAGGGAGGTAGGAGAGAAACACCAAGATGGATAGTATGTAGATTTCAAACGCAAAGGGCCATTAATTAAATATTCAGTCCATGCGTTAGTAATTCAAATTATTCAGATTATGGTTGATGTTATATTTTTATTATTATTTTAGTCTGCAAATTTATGTATATGCTGCCTGTCGGAGCGTGTGAATGCAGGAAGGTGAATGGGTGAAGCAAGAGCGCAGGCTTGGGTGTCTGGAATGCGTTGTGGATGCAACATCACAGGCACGTACGTGTTGTGGTGGTTGTGTTAGGCCTTAACGCATTTGGTGTAGGTAACACCACAAACACGTATGCGTTGTGGAGGCTGTGTGAGACCTTAACGGTGCTGGCGGAGGCAACAACACAGGCGACGGGTTTTGAATCATGAGCTCATGCGGTGGAGGTTGTTAACCGATGGTGAGCATGGACACCATGGCTTAACACCGATAATAAATTCAGTTGCGAATTATGTAACGAAATGCACGGCATGGAATCACTACAGCAGCATCACCGCATGGATTAAGTCATATAACATGTGATTGTGTATAGCAGACCATACGATGAATGAACATTACGGCTTAGCCACAACTGATTGGAAGGCGGAAATCATTGTTATGAACCGGCTTGTGGACTTCGTGGTATCGTTTGGGGTGATAGCAATGGGATTCGTATGAACTGTGGGTTCAAATCTTAAAGATTGAGTTGGTTATGTTATTTTTTATTTGGATTACATGCTTAAAAAATGCAACTCCAGTTTTGTTATTAATACAGATATAACAATGGTCCTTTAAGGACCCATTGATTATTGGGGAAGTGAAATTTGCAGAAAGCTGAAATATTCATCATCATTGTATTAAATAAACCGGAAGTTGGAATTGCATATTAAGTGATGAGGATACATCAATTCAATCATGAAGAAGAGTAAACCTAGGCCTCAGTAGAATTGAATATTTTGTTATAACTAATTGTAAAGTGGAAATTTTGTTTTCTACATCAAAGAAAAGGGACAAGAAACATCAAAAGAAGAAGATATACACTAGGAACAAACAACAACAACTGGAAAGGAAGAAATGAATCCAAGCATATCTTGTAATTCATTGGAGGGAATTACCACTCCTCAAACTCTCAAGGTAGAAGGATATATCAAGAATAAAAATGTAATAATATTGATTGATTCGAGAAGTACCCATAATTTTATTCATTATAAGATAGCCAAGGATTTGAATTGCTTTCTATACCCAACTCCAGAGTTTCAAGTGATCGTTGCAGATGGAGGAACTATAAATTGCTCAAGGAAGTGTCATAATATCAATCTAACCATGGGGGGTTATGTATTGAATAGTCCAATGATTTTCATTCCAATGGGTGGTGTCGATGTTGTATTATGATTCTAATGGTTACAATCTTTGGTGATGATAAATTTTAATTTTCAAGAACTTTTTTTGAATTTTTTTTTCAAAGGAAGGGAAATTGAATTAAGGGGTATCATTGGGAAACCTGGTAAGATAATCAAATTTAATGGCATGCCAAAGTTTTTGAAGAAGCAACAATGAGGTGTCATTTCATAAATATGCTCATTAGATGTTCAAACATTCAAGTCTCCCATTTCTTGAGATCTCCAAAGAGTCCTTGACAATCATTCTAAGATATTTGAGACTCTCAAGGGTCTCCCACCTATTTGTGTTCTTAATCATGCTACACACTTAATTCGAGGAAGTGTTTCTCCAAACATCAAACCTTATAGATAACCCTATGCCCAACAGAGTGAAATTGAACATATGGTTGCAAAAATGCTAGAGGTCGATATAATTCAACCTAGCCAAAGTTCTTTATTTGCCTTGGTAGTATTGTTACACAAGAAAGATGGATCATGGTGTATGTGTCCGGATTATAGGGAGCTCAACAAGCTCACTATTAAATATAATTTTCTCGTTCCTGTCATTCATGAATTATTGGATGAATTACACGAAGCACTTTACTTCACCAAGTTGGAGCTTCATTCAGGATATCATCAAATTAGAATGAACATTGAAGACATTCAGAACTCATGAAGGTCATTACGAATTTCTGGTCATGCCTTTGGCCTTACTAATGAACCTTCCACATTTCAAGGTTTGATGAATTCCCTTTTCAAACCATTCCTTAGAAAATTTGTGTTAGTATTGTTTGATGATATACTAATCTACAAAATGTCTTGGAAGGATCATGTTCAACATGTTGATAGGGTGCTCAAACTATTGGAGGAGAAACAATTGTATGCAAAAACCTCCAAATGTTTATTTAGGGTCTGTGAGGTGGAATATTTGGGTCATATATTATCTCATGAGGTTGTTAAGGTTGACCCTAACAAAATAAAATCCATCAAGGAATGGAAAATCCCCACAACCCTAAAGAATCTTCAAGGATTTCTCGGGTTGACATGATATTATTGCAATTTTGTCAAGAATTATGGGAAAATAACAATACCTATAACACCATTACTGAATAAAGATGCATTTTTGTGGACTCTAGAAGCAACTAAGGCCTTTGAACATCTTAAAGAGGAAATGTGTCAAGCTCTGGTCTTAGCTACTACAAACCCAAGTTAAAATTTCATGTAGTAAAAGTAATCAAGGAAAAAAATAAGACCACGATTGAGGGACACTAATTCCAAGTTGAATGTTGGGCAAAGATATCCTAATAGGCATCACTGTATGTGTTTATTGCTAAGGGAAATTGGCAAAGGCAATGACTAAGGCATTTGGAAAGGCAAAGTGGTATTTATTGGCATTTATTTATGAAAATAATGGAAATTAGGAGAAAATGAAGGTGAAAGGTCACAGTTGCATGTGAGGAGGAAAATGAAGGAAAATAATGGAAAATGAAGAAAATAGAGGCCTAATTGATAAAAAGGCTTATGAGGATCATTTGTTACCTTTTGTCAGCGTAACATTTTGTTAGTTTAGTTTTGCGCTCTCTCATTATTATCTCTCTCTCTCTCACTCTTGGACATAGAGTTTTTCTTGGAGCATTCCAGCATTGGACCAAGAAAGGGGAAAGCAAGCAAAGGAAGGACAAGGAAAGGGAAGATAAAGGAATGAAGAGCAGGATCAAGCAGCTTCAACAGGAATACTCGTAGGTAACACATTGAATGTGTGATTTCTTAGATGGTTTGGACATGCATGGCTTATGCATGTTGGTATTTGGTTCTCTTGCTATCGATAGCATGGTTTTATTGGGTTTTGACAGTGGTTTTCACCCTTGCCTTTCCTTTTTCTGAATAGCCATGGTGTGATTGGATTGATCTCAGTTTTTAGCTTTGGAATTGTTGGATGGTTTTTGGAATCCGGGGTGGAGGTGGTCTCAGGAAATTCCCAAAGGCCTAGGAATCCCTTGACCGGTTTGGAGGGATACACGGTAAATCCTAAGGGTGGTGTATTGATTTAAGGCCTAGTGATCCGGTGTGGATTGTGGTAAAGCCTAAGAGACAAGGAGATGGAGAATTCCTCAAGAATAGTGATGGATTCTGAAGGAATTCCAAGCTCGGTTCAGTTTTGCGATCTCGACAATGATTTTGGTGTGATCATGGTATGGTGAGGGTGGAGTTGGTTTAACCTTTGGATTCCCTTGGTTGTTTTTGGATTGGTTTATCCATGAGATCCCACATTCAAGCTTGGAATATGGCACAAGGGTGATTAGATGAAGAGAGATTTTTCTCAACCATGTCTATGGTCATGTAGTACATGGAAGTCCCGAACCTAGTTGGCTCTTTCCTATGTTTAATAAAAGCTAAGTTCTCTTGATTTTGTACTTGTTAATGTGTGGCTTTAATGGTTGTTATATCATTTTTATTCACCTGGTTTTATGCTGGTTATAAGCATGGTTATGTGATTGGTTCAAGTCATGGTTATTTCATGTATTTACTTGTAATTGTTGAGATAATGGATGCAAGACCTAATTGATTTCATAAAAATTCAAGGAAGAGGGTAGTGATCCTTATTATCATGTCTCATAAGAGTTTCTAGTCATTCATGCTCTGTCTTGCATCCTAGACCTGTAGATTGCATTGATGCCAAGTGTTTGACAGAATGTTAGTCCTGGTTGGGGATGGTCAGGCCTAATTGTGGAGTCATTTTTTTGTTCATTAACCTTTTCATCACGTGTTTGATGGATTCTAGAAGCTACAAGAAGTTATGGGCAGTGGTTGAGTCACCAAGGAAGTTGAGTCTAGTCATAACTGCTCCTCATCTCATGTTTATCCTGGTTGGCATGTTACTTGGGTAGATGTGAGGGGAGGTGGAAGTTACAGGTGGTATTAGAGCGTTGTTGCGCTCTCCTTGGGAGAAGTTTGATGTTGTCAAGAAGATTTTCATCATACATTTCCGTTGGTTGCATATGTGCTTCGCGTCCTTGTGGTCTGTGTACTTGTTGCATCCACATGGTGGCAGTGATGTCACCATGGGAGGGTTGATGATGTTGTTGTGGAATGTGCTTTCATGAGAATATGACTAGTTATACATGTCAGGTGCTTACATGTTTTCAAGTGTGCATTGGTGTAATTTATATTCCCATGCATTGATGATTGAGCTCTAGTTAGAATGATGTTTATGTGTGGATACACCTATGCTCTATAAGTCTATATGATGTTATGATTATGTATATACATGTATTAGGTTGATTGGTTGATCTTGTAGATGAGATATCCTCCCCGAATTATGCTAAGGTATGTTGGTTTACTGTGATTTGGTTTAAGGTGACATGAGGTGCCTTGCAGGAAGAAATTAAAGATGACTAGTAAGATGGTAGACTATAAATATTCTCCTTATGAATCATATGAGCAGCATGGTGTTGGGCACTCTTTTGACTTAGCAGACACACAAAGAAGTTTGAAGGAAGAAATAAGGAGTTGTAAAGTAAATAATGAAAGAATCATACAGGTACAACGAAAACAAGAAGAAGTAAATGCGGCAATCCTTCAGAGTTTGTCAGATTTGCAATGACATGGGCCACTCTAGATCAACTATGGACATGAGGATGGGACTAATGGGGCATATGGAAGTTGGTCTCTTGGTGGTCATAGGCCGGATAGAGATGAAATGACTAGAGATGGCATATTCTTGGATACTCAGGATAGGAGAGGTGACAAACACATGTACTATTCTAGTTCTGATTCTGACATACATTATGATCATCATCATTATCATCCTTACGGGAGGTGTGGTAGGGGATATTTTCCATATGAGTTTAAGAAATAAAAGCCTCCCACATTTAACAGAGAGATGAAAAAATCACAGGATGCAAAGGCATGCTTGCTTGGTATGAGGAAGTTCTTCAAGTTACATGATTACTCAGAAAAAATGATATCTAGAATAGCTACATTCGGCCTTAAAGGTAAAGCAAATATTTGGTGGGAAGATGTGAAGAATGTCAGGGGTATTTATGAGTAGGAATTGACTTGGAGTGAGTTTGAGAGGATATTTCGGAAGAAGCATCTATCAGAGAGGTACTGTGATGCTAGAGCTAAGGAGTTTTATGAGTTGTAGATGGGTTCCATGACAGATGATACTAGCAGGTTCTTGGATTCATCAGTGGGCTACCAATAGCCTATAGAGATCGGATTGAGTTCGATGAGCCTAGATCATTGGAGGAGGTCATTCGAAAGATAAAGCATTGTTATGAGCAGTCAAAACACAAAGTTGAGCCTAAGAATGACTTTAAAGGAAATGAGAAAGCTAAGGGAATATGGCCACCAAAGTGGGAAAGATAGAAAGATGTAGTGAGAAAGAAAATGTGGTTCCTTACAAGAAGTTCAATGCATTTGAGAAGGGACATGGAGAGCATCAAACTAAAGGTGATGGTAGAGAACCGTTGCGGTGTTGGAAATGCGGAAAGGATCATCGTAAGAGGGATTGTTCGCAATATCGAGGTGGTAGACCCCAGATATATAGTGTATAGGAGGCGCATAAAGTTGGGGATGTTGGTCATATAATTCCTTGGATTTATGCAGCTGTGGACAACAGGCAGAAAGATCATCAGACATCTATCATTGAGATGGACGGTAATCTTTGTGATCAAGTTGTTTTATTTTGATTGATCTTGGATCTAATTATAGATATGTTACTCCTGACTTGGTGGATAAGTGTGGTTTGAGAAAATAATTTTATGAAAATCTTGGTTAGTGCAGTTGGCTACAGGTACAAAGAAAAGTGGGTAAGAGCTTGTGCATTTGAGTTGAATGGCATGTCTACAACAACACACTTGAACATATTTCCATTGGGATCATATAATATGCTATTGGGTATGGATTATCTATACCTTCATAAGACCAAGGTGGATTGTTATGAAAAATCCATTGAGTGCTTAGATGACAAAAGGGAACCAAGAGTCTTACAGGGAAAGAAGAAAGCAACATCAATTAGGATGGTGACATCTATGCATGCCAAGTGTAGTCCCGGGAAAGGGTATGTATTATTTGCAGTACATATTGTTGATTTGGGGTAGCATCGAATGTGATATAAGTCTCAAACTTTGTGGAGAGGCTTAGACACATGTATTCCAGATAACCCAAAAATTGTTTGATGAAATTCCACCCGGATTTTATTTTATTAAGAAAATTAATTATTTTAAAGTGACCTTAAGTCTAAACATAGGAAAATAAAATAATTAAAGTGAATTAATAGAATATGGGTGTGAATTTTCTAGAAAAATAAGATCAAGTCAAAATGTGATCTTAGCCATTGATTAGAGATCTAATCTCATTCGTTGAATTATCAATGAGAAGACTATAAAGAAGGCTTGAGGTCATTTGGAAAGACACACCGAGATATCAAGAGATCGAATTTTCTGAAGGAGCAATGCTCAAAGGAAAAATTTGATCAAGAGATTCTCACACAGTTGAGGGGAAGAGACATTTTTGGTCGGAGGATCTTCTCCGGGGCCAAGAATACTCAACAGAGAGGCAGAGAAAGACATAGAGGAAGCAATGCAGAGCCCAAAGAGGGTGACATAGTGCCACGAAGGCCACACACAGAGGCAACACAGTATTCCGAGCAGAAGTTTGAGTTTCAGCTAGGAGATCAAAGTTCAGAGTCGAGAGGGTTGGAATCAATATTTCTGAGGGCTAAACGATTCAATAGAGGAGGTGACACAGTCCTTCAGAAGTTCCCACATAGGCCTACACAATTATTGTGTAGAGGAAACACATAAGGTGTTGGGGTTTCGTCAATTCAGTTATCAGATCATCCAAGACTTGCAGAGTGATGTAATCTCACAATTTTTCTTTCTTCAGCCAAGTGATATTCTCTGTACTAGACCACCAGCAAGGCATCCAAAGATTGTATTCAGATATAACTGTTGCTTAATAATAAAACCCTCAGATCTGTTGCACTAATTTTCCCGCATTGGGTTTTTCCGGGGACATTTGTCCAAAAACAATGGTGTCCTGTGTGATGTTTTTATTTTTCTCAGTTTCTTGTTTCACATATTAATTTGATTAAGTGAAGGCTACTTTAGTAATTGCTTCAGTATTTACAGAAGAAATATGAAAATAACTTGTTAATGTAATTTACAAGTAGGTGAAGTTAATTCAATTTACTGGGAGATCGAAGTTCGGATTCAGGAGGGCTAGAATCAATATTTCTAAGGGTTGAACGATTCAGAAGAGGAGGTGACACAATCCTTCAGAAGTCCCCACGCAGGCCTACACAATTGCTATGTAGAGGCAGCTCATAGGGTGTTTGGGTTTCATCAGTTCAACTAAGAGATTAGCCGGGACTTGAAGAGTGATGTAATCTCACAATTTGTCTTTCTTCTACCGAGTGATATTTGTTGTACTAGATAGCCAACAAGGAATCCAAAGATTGTATTAAGATATAACTACTACTTAATAATAAAAAACTCAAATCTGTTGTCCCGCATTGGGTTTTTTTGGGGACATTTGTCCAAAAGCAACAATGTCATGTGTGATGTTTTTCTTTTTCTCAGTTTCTTGTTTCACATATTAATTAAGTGAAGGCCGCTTCAGTGATTGCTTCAATATTTACAGAAGAAATCTGCAAATAACTTATTAATGTAATTTGCAAGTAGGTGAAGTTAATTCAGTTTGTAGCAGTAGGATTACAAATCTAGGGCTTGGAATTTTCACATGGTATCAAAGCGTTGTAGGTGAATCAAAAAGAGCAGAGCCAACACTAAGTAGGAGGTCAAATAGTTGCAGAAAAAAACAGTTTGAATCCCTAAAGGGATTGTGTAGTCCAGGCCAAAAGGGCTGAAGTATCGCGGAAATTATATCTCCGAGTGAGTCGACAGAGAGGTAGGAATTCCATATTGAGATTTTGTCGAGCTAGAGGGAGTATTGCAAAGCCTCAACGAAGAGTTGGTGGGACATAGTTTTTCTGCAGGAAGTTTTTGATGGGCAAAAGGTCGTCATAAGAGAAATAAGAAGCACAATGAGGGAATTTTCTTCCTCATGGAGTTCCTATCCGGGGAATTCCATTTTTTCGTGATTTGAGCAGCAGATCCAGGTGGCAGATCCACAAGCTCCTGTAAGGAGTGCGTAATTCAGTCCAATGCTGTGTAGAGGGGGAAGAGAGGGAGCATTTTCGACAGAAATGGCAGCTCATGGGCTTCAAGATAAGGACTGGTTGGAGGGAGCCTCCAACTATGTAATATGGAAGGCGAGAATCACATGCCTTCCAGATGAATACGATCTCAAGCTTTTCGTGATGAGTAAGGTAGTTGTCCCTGCAGATCTAGATCCGTTGAAGAAGTATAAGGCTGATATGGTGAAGGCTAAAATGTTGCTCCTTGATGGAGTCAAATATCACATTGTGTCCCACATATCTGACAAGGACACAACTAGGAAAATGTGGGAAGCCTTGGCAGTGCTATATGAAGGATCTTCCGAGCAACGGAAGATGTACTTAGAGCAGAAACTGAGGATGGTGCAGATGTAGAAAGGGGAGCACATTTTTCCATTCCTGACTAGGCTTCAGGTAACTCATGATCAACTAGCAGCTGTGGAGTCCACCTCTTCTCCTACAGTAATGGCGAGATTGGCTCTTAACGCAATCACTGAAGAATGATAAGTTTTTGTCCAGAGTATCCTAGGCAAAACAACCTTGCCAGGGTGGGAAGAGATGTGGGCTTCTCTTCAGAAAGAAGATCTAAGGAGGGACCTAGTCAAGTGCAAACTTGACAAAAACAATGGAAGTGGGTCGAAGACGAAGGAGGAGGAGGAAAATGCAACCCTTGCATCTAAGGGACAACATGAGCAACGAAGATAGAAGAAGGGTGTCTCGAAGATAAAGTGCTTCAGGTGTGGTGAACTTGGTCACTACGCTACCCAGTGTCCTTTGAAGAAAAAAGACAAGGATGAGAAGCACGATCCAAAGGCTGCATCTGCAAAGATCAAGGAGGACGAGTATGCCATGAGCACCCACACATATGCAGGAGGGAAATGGGGCGATATTGAGTTGTAAGTTCACAAGAACTTTAGTTGGGCAAGATCCTTGAGGAGTCCACCTCTTGGATCATGACCTTGCTACGAGTCCCCAAGATCAGAGTAATGGGATGGAGGAGTTTTCAGTCGATGTAAAGGAGTGTTGGAGCGACAAATGCAGTGGCTAGCAGTGCCAAAATCTGAGTATCACAGTGCATAGTTGTAGCAGTGCAGAGAAGTAGTTGCGTAGTGCTTCAAAGGGACAACGTGGGACTAGTAGCAGTCACAGTTTCAACATTGAGATGCATCTTGAACACTTGTTCAGATGTTGGATTTTTTTTAGTTGATTCTCTCAGCAACTGAGTTGCAGTGCAGAGTTAGTAGTGGTAGTGCTAATAACAGATGAAACATTTAAGAGGGAGTTGCAGTACAAATGCAGTGTTGATCGTGGCAGGGTCAACAACAGTACAATTACAACAACAATGCAGTGGTTGGTGGACAACATGTCATACATCAACAACACAGAGGGAGATGCTTCAGAATCATAGCAGTGTGCATTAAGACATATTGGCTAGAGCACTCGCTAAGAGGGAGTGTTGATTTGGGATAGCATCGGGTGTGCTCTAAGTCTCAAAATTTGTGGAGAGCCTTAGACACATGTATTCCAGATAACCCAGAAATTGTTTGGGGAAATTCCACCCAGATTGTATTTTATTAAGAAAATTAATTATTTTAAAGTGACCATAAGTCTAAACTTAGGAAAATAAAAAAAATTAAAGTGAATTAATAGAATATGGGTGTGAATGTTCTAGAAAAAAAATATTAAGTCAAGATGAATTCTCAACGAGAAGACTATAATGAAGGCTTAAGGGTCATTTGGAAAGACATACCGAGAGATCAAGAGATCAAATTTTATGAATAAGCAGTGCTTAGAAGAAAACTTTGATCGAGAGATTCTCACACAGTTGAGGGGTAAAGACAGTTTTGGTCGGAGGATCTTCTCCAGGGCCAAGAATACCTAACATAGAGGTAGAGAAAGACGGAAAGGAAGTTGCGCAGAGCCCAAAGAGGGTGACGCAGGGCCACGAAGGCCACATGCAGAGGCAATGCAATATTCCAAGCAAAAGCCAGAGTTTCAGCTGGGAGATTGAAGTTCTAAGCCGAGAGGGCTGGAATCGAGATTTCTGAGGGCTAAACAATTCAATAGAGGAGGTGACACAATCCTTCAGAAGTCCCCACGTAGGCCTATGCAATTAACACGATGACGTTGGGCTTCAGTCGGAGAAATGCTGATCTAAATCTTTATTGCAAGGATTGATAGAGAAAAGCCTCTCATTCTAGTTCTCTATGTGAACGATCTCTTCCTGACCGGTGTTTACCCTCTCATTCATCAGTGTAAGAGGGAGCTCGCTTTTGAGTTCGAGATGAAGGACCTAGGACTGATGCATTACTTCCTAGGCCTAGAGGTCTGGCGAGATTTTCCTCTCTCAAGGAAAATACATTGTGAAGTTGCTGGAAAGATTTGGAATGGTGGACTATAAGTCCATGTCGACACCGATGGAGCTCAACTTTAAGAAGTTGAGTGGAAATGCTAATGGGCCCGTGCTAGCAAATCCTATCGAGTATCGTCAACTCGTAGGGGCCCTGATGTTCTTAGGGAACATCCATTCAGAGATATGTTGTGTAGTGAACACTTTGAGTCAACACATGGTTGATCCTCATAACATCCATTGGGTTGGTGCCAAGAAACTCTTGAGATATCTCTAGGGCACATTAGGCCATGGGCTAAGATACACTGCCGAGAGTTTGAGACTCTGTGGATACATTGATGCCAATTGGGCTGGCAGTGTGGTGGATATACTTGTTAATGTGTGGCTTTAATGAATGTTATCTCATTGTTATTTACATGGTTTTATTCTGGTTATAATCATGGTTATGTGACCGGTTCAAGTCACAGTTATTTCATGTATTTACTTGTAAATGTTAAGATAATGGATGCAAGACCTAATTGATGTCATAAAAGTTCAAGGAAGAGGGTAGTGATCCTTTTTTTCATGTATCATAAGAGTTTTCAGTCATTCATGCTTTGTCTTGTATCCTAGACCTGTAGATTGCATTGATGCCAAGTGTTTGACATAATGTCAGTCCGGGTTGGGGATGGTTAGGCCTAGTCGTGGAGTCAGTTTTTGGTTCATTAGCCTTATAATCATGTGTTTTATGAATTTTGGATGTTATAGGAAGTTCTGGGCAGTGGTCGGGATTCTGGGCTTAAAAAGTGGCACAAATCCTGCAAACGTTGGCATAGGCATGATGGAAAAAATCCCCGGACGCACACATGCCCATGATGTGGGAGCATCCAGAGCCTCCTAAATGCACCCTTGCCCATATCAAGGGAGCGTATAGGGTATTTCTTCACTAAAACTTAGTGGGACCCAGGGACAAGTCAGGTGGATGACTGGGATAGCCTACGGGGGCACTATAACAGGTACATGAGGCCTGTGTTATGGGTTTCTGTCGATTTCACTTCCTTAAAGTCACCAAGGAAATTGAGTCTGGTCATAACTTCTCCTCATCTCATGTTTACCCCAATTGGACGGTTAATTGGGTATATGTGAGGGAGGTGGATGTTACATTCTCTAACTCTTAAAGGATAACCTGACTCTGGAACATAATCAAATGAAACATCAGGGATATCAACATTGTAGTGAAACTTTTATGAATATAATTCATATAAAAACAATAAATATAAATATAAAAATAGTAAATAATAACTAATGGTTAGTTCGTTAGTAATGAAGAGGCATGTCTTAGAGACATGAGCGTTCATTGAAGGGCACTTGCCCAGGGTATATAAGGAGGCCCTCATTCTCATTTGTAATCTCATATCCTACTTAACTCTTTTATACAATATACAATTTATAATTTCTATCCTACAATGGATGTTCTTGCCTACGAAGTATTTTAAATATTTCTATTGTGTATACGACTGTTGGTCATTACATTGGTATCAGAGCCATGTTGGCTAATCCCGACCATTGGCCATCAAATCTTCGTCTACGAAGTATTTTAATATTTCTGTTGCGTATATGACTGTTGGTCGTTCTATTGGTATAATGTTATGAATATAATTCATATAAAAATAATAAATATAATAATAGTAACTAATAACTAATGATTAGTTAGTTAGTAATGAAGAAGCATGTCTTAGAGACTTGACCATTCATGGAAGGGCACTTGCCTAGGGTATTTAAGCAGACCCTCATTTTCATTTGTAATCATCTCATATCCTACATCAACTCTTTTATACAATATACAATTTACAATTTCTATCCTACAATGGATGTGTTTGTCTACGAAGTATTTTAAATATTTCCATTGTGTATACGACTGTTGGTTGCTACATACGACTATTGGTTGCTACATTGGTAAAAATAAAACAAAAGAGAGAAGGACAATTTAAAAAAAGGGAAATAAATTAAAAGGATTTTTTTTAAAAGAAAATAGTTCCAAAAGTAAAAAATAAAAAATAAAATAAAAAATGGTTCTACATTATTGATAAAAAGTGCATGATAAAAAAACTATACGTAAAGATTATTTTGATTCTTCATTAAGTGGTTTACAAGCTCGCGATTTTAGAAACCCATGATAATTGCTCATGGCATTTTCAAGGTAAAATGAGAACAAAAGGAATAAAAAACCTCGTTATGTGAATAATAAGTTTACTTTTTACGTGGAGAAAATTAATCGAGTCAAATACACATAAGTCAACATATATTTATATTATACCCCATAGGTGAATAACCACATATCCACGTTCCAGTTGTAACTTAAAAAAAAAAAATATTATATAAAAAAGGAGAGTTAAAAAAAAACAATTGTTGAAAAAAAATTATAAATAAAAATAAATAAATAAAACTAGAATTTACTTAGTACAATAACTTATCACTAAAGGAAGCCTGAATTTAAGGTTATATAAAGGAAATATTATAAGGAATAGGGATATTTTATTAAAAGGGGTTGATAATATAATTTTTTATAAATAATTTTTTATTATTATTAAAGTTACAAATAATAATAATAATAATAATAATAAATTACCAAGGAAAATTATTAAGTCAAGGAAAATAGAGCCAAATTCACAAATGATTAAGGAAGAAAAGACAAGTTCCACACAAAAATCATTATTTTGGACTAAATGTCCAACTTGTCTAAACGTAATTGGATATACATATATTCAAAAAAAGTGCAATTTAAGATGTCCAAGGTGTGGAAGATTATTTAGTACAGAAGAACATCAAGACAATGAACAGATCAAATAAAACAATTGAAGGAAGAAATCGCAAAACTTCGACAAAAGATTGAAGCATCAGATAATAAATATAAAGATATCGAAGATTGGTTTCATGAAAAATCAATGAAAAACAATGAAGAAATTTGGCGTCTAAGGGACAACAATGAGAAATTACTTTCACAGATAAAAAATTCCAAGGTTAAGAAACAAAGACTAAAGCAAGAAAATGAAAGTTCTGATAAGGAACTAAAGGAGAATATATCAGAAAAGGAAAATGAAAATTTGTGCCTAAAAACCCTTAATAAAAAAATATTAGAGAAAATAAAAAATTTAAAAGATAAAGAGGATGATACTAAGGAAAAAGTCAACAATTCAGAAAATGGTGAACTTTCACATCTGCAAAATCATAATCAGAGCTTACTTACACAAATAAAGAGGCTTCAAAGTGACAAGAAATCACTAAATGAAAAGTTAAAACAACTTCAAGAAGTAGTATTGAAGTCTCCACTCGTCTCAGTCCAAGTTGAAGATAAGGAAACAAATACCGATCAAGTCAAAAATTTAACTCAAGCAGAGGATAAACCTACTGTAGTGAAGACATATTCAGAAATTGCAATTCAAATGATGGACATTCCAAATGATGATTCAGTTTCCAACTCAACAACAACAACACCTGAAGGAAATAAGGAAACAGCCACTAACATGATAATGGAAATTCCAACCAGAAGAACTATTTATCGACATTGAATCACAAGTGCAGAATTTTCAATAAATCTACGTACCAGTATCACTCAGAACATAAAAGAAAAATTTATGTTCCAAAGAATACTGAAGTTTGCAGAATCCAGTCCTATGATAACTATTCATCACAAATTTTCAGAGATAAGAAGATTCCACAAAATATTAATCTAGGATGGTCTGATCCCTTCTCAGTACGACAATTTTGTCTATCACTAAGAGCATCATATCATTTTGTATCAACGAAGATGAAAGTTCAGAGATGAGAAGATGTTCTCAGTAAGCTTTTGAGGACAAAGCTTCTTGAAGAGAGAGGCAATGTTATGAATATAATTAATTTAAAAATAATAAATATAAATATAAATATAAATATAATAATAGTAAATAATAACTAATGATTAGTTAGTTAGTAATGAAGAGGCATGTCTTAGAGACATGACCATTCATGGAAGGGCACTTGCCTAGGGTATATAAGCATACCCTCATTCTCATTTGTAATCATCTCATATCCTACATCAACTCTTTTATACAATATACAATTTACAATTTCTATCCTACAATTGATGTTCTTGTTTACGAAGTATTTTAAATATTTCTGCTGCATATACGACTGTTGGTCGTTACAGAAATAAATTTTGATGTAGGCGATTGGGTATTTTTACGGCTACAACCATACAAACAAATGTCCCTCAAGAAAGCTAAGAAGGATAACAAATTATCACTAAAGTACTATGGTCCTTACAAGGTGTTGCACAAGATCGGTACTATGACATAAAAATTGGAGATACCTGTATCTTCCTGAGTACACCCAGTGTTCCATGTTTCATGCTTAAAGAAGGTTTTAGGTGACAAGCTTACAGTTCAAACAATATTGCTAGAGCATAACGAGGAAGGAAAAATCATACTAGAGCCTAAAGCAGTCACAAAAACAAGAACCTGAAAACTATGAAATCGATCAATTTCAAATTATCTCATTAAGTGGAAGAACTTACATGTTGAAGATTCCACATGGGAGGACGATAATTTTATACCAAAACATCCGAAACTACTCAAGCATTGAGGACAACATTTTTTTGAAGGAGAGGGGCATGTTAGGTCTATATAATACTAGCGTAGCCCCCATATTGTTATTGTTGTGCACCTATAGTCCCCATATTTTTATTGTTGTGCTCCATGTAGCCCCCATATTGTTTTTGCTGTGCTCCATACAAGCCACTATTGTTATTGTTGTGCCCTTAAATTATTATTGTTATGTAGGCCCTAATTATATTATGACCTTTTAGACTCCTATGTATACCAAAGAGGTATTGTCATTTGTATCATCCAAAAATTGTTCATTTACGTGATGTAAAAGGAGGTTGCCCTTTCGAAGAGGCTTATTTTCAAGTCGTTGATTCATCTCTTCCTCTGTTTTTGTGATTTGGTTACATAACATTTTCCTTTCAATATTATGCTTTCATTTAATTCTCAATCCAATTTAGATTATTATTCCCCTTTTCTTTTGAGTGTTCAAGCTTAAGCCTTCTTGTAGTAGTATGATGTCTCACTTTAATCAACATGTAACAACTATGACTATCTCTATTTTCATCTATCTCTCTTTTCATTTAATTTTGTTTGTTAAAACAATTAAATCCAATTCAATAAATTATAGAAATTCTTATATAAAAAAGATAAATAATATTTGAAGTCTTATTTTTAAAATTAAATCTATATACATAATGTGAAAACACATATATATACACTTTACACTCTTTGTTTAATTGAAAAAAAAAATTCAACTATCTCTATACACACAAGTATTCAAAGGAATAAAATAATCAGTATACATGTGGAAAAACAAGAAATAGACATATTATACATCTTAACAACATTTTATTATTTAAGATGACTATTAAGGTTTTGTTAATGAGGATGACTATTAAGGTTTTGTTGTTAGAAAGACCAACTAGAATACCAAATATAAAACAAATAATTTTTTACTAAAATCAAAGCTTTCATCTACTTATTAAAAAAATATTAAACTCTCCAAATCAATATTTTTTTATAACAACTTAGATCTCTTTCTACTCCATTAATTCGACCAATCACATATTATGTCACACTCCTATTCTTTGACTTAATCTTCCATAACAACTTAGATCTCATTATGCTCTACTCATCCTATCTAATGACATACTCCGACACACTCCTATCCAATCACATGATAGTACCATCCGTGTCTTTACTCCAACATATTCCACAATTAGTTGAGACCATCCCTCTATTTACTCCAACATGTTGCAGAATTGGTTGAGACCATCCCTCTATTTTACTCTATTATATTGCACGATTAGTTGGTATGTTTTACAGAAATCTTTAACTTCAAATCTCAACTCTTATCCGCAGTAGGTGCCTTCTTGTATACCAACAAAGGAGACCGCAGTAGGTGCCTCCTTGTACACCAAGAAAGGAGACGAAACATCTTCCAAAAATACGATGGCGTGGAAAGTACAGAACCCCATACGAGGCACAGGCAAATTGAGCACAAATCATATAGAATGTAATTAAATATAATAAAAACACTTTGGCCTCCCTTCGTTGAGCCTCTGATTAAGGCTTTCCTCTTCACAATGGCCCTCTGATGATGGCATCCTCGACTTGAGCATATGTCCGTATTGAATTCTGATAATATTTGCCTTGGAATCGGTTCTTCTCGTCTCTTGGAGTGCCCTCTACTCTTTGCAGAAGATTTTCACAATCCCGACAAATTGGGCCGATGGGTATAGCTTTTCACTGGAATTTCACGTACCCATTTCCATTAAAATCCAATTCCAACCGGCCCACATGCTAAACGCATTGTATCCCATGGAATATCTCCCCTTGCCCTTTAATTTATCTCCCTTCGATGCCCCAAAGAGAATTTTGAGTATTCATGAATGCAGATCTGTGTAGCATAGCATAGATCTGTGACAATGGCCAGCATGGAGAAGGAGAAGCTTCTGGTCAAGGGCTCCAATCCCCTGCAGTCCTTAAGGCTGAGCAGTGAGGTGCTGACAATGGCATTGGTGGGGTCCTGGTATTGCTCAAACATAGGCGTGCTGCTACTGAACAAGTACCTGCTGAGCAACTACGGCTTCAGGTTCCCAATATTTCTAACAATGTGCCACATGACCGCCTGCTCGTTATTCAGCTATGTGGCAATAGCCTGGTTGAAAATGGTGCCAATGCAGCCAATTCGGTCGCGTGTGCAGTTCATGAAGATCTCGGCTCTCAGTGTCATCTTCTGCACATCTGTTGTAAATGGGAATATCTCGTTAAGGTATTTGCCAGTGTCTTTCAACCAGGCAGTCGGTGCAACGACTCCATTCTTCACTGCAGTGTTTGCCTATTTTATGACTGTCAAGAGAGAATCATGGTTGACATATCTAACGCTTGTTCCTGTTGTCACTGGCGTCGTCATTGCGAGTGGGGTACATTCTACTTCTTACTTCTTTTAACATTAACATCTGTATACCTATGCATCCATGCTCATCTTTCTCTCTGTGTGGCTCTCATTTTCACACATTTATGTATATGGTTGTAAATCATTTATACAAGTTTCTAATAGAGACTTTTTATACAGATATGTTGGCAGGGGTACATATACCCACGACCCCTTGCAAGTATATTGTTACATCTATATGTGTGACTATTGTTGAAAGATATAAGTGTTTATTTGTGTAATGTCCTCTCAAGGAACCACATGTGTAGCATCCATGTGGGGTCCTGGGGCTGACTTGTGGCCTTGGTGAAAAACCAACTACCCACATATAGACATGACTGTTATCAAGCATTGCATAATCGGATCACTTTTGAAAAACTAGACAGGCCAGTAACTGAAACCAGGACCTGTCCCCGGCCAGCAGGTTTCTCCATTCTTAGCTACATGCCCTTTTGATGATGGTCAGCTTCCACGTTCAGGTGTGGATTCACATTCCAACACACCCTCTCAATCCATTCCAGTCATTCCTGCCTAGGGATAGGATATTCGTGGCCAGACCCATGGTTTTGATAATATATTGAAAAATTGGACAGGCTGGGATTCGAACCCAGGACTTGCCTGGCCAACAGGGGACTTACTGTTGAGCTACTTGCCTACTTGATGATGTGTAACACCCACATTCATCCATGGATTGACTCTCCAAAACCCCCTTTCAATCCACATTAGTTATTCAATTCTAGGGACAGGGAATTCCTAGCCACAACCATAGCTCTGATACCGTACTTGGATTGACTCTCCAAAACCCCCTCTCAATCCACATTAGTTATTCAATTCTAGGGACAGGGAATTCCTAGCCACAACCATAGCTCTGATACCATACTTGGATTGACTCTCCAAAACCCCCTCTCATTCCACATTAGTTATTCAATTCTAGGGATAGGGAATTCCTAGCCATAACCATAGCTCTGATACCATACTGAAAAACTCGTCAGCATACGAATCAAATCCATGACCTGCCCTTGGCTAAAAAGCTACTCCACCATTGAGCTACAAGGCATTTCTATCAGGTGTAGATTGACACTCCACATCCTATCAATCTATGTCAATTATTCAGATCTAAGGACACGGAATTCATAGCCACGACCACGGCTCTGATACCATGTTGAGAAACTAGACATGCTAGGAATTGAACCCCAGAACTACCCCCATCTGATGGGCTGCTCTACCTCTCCACCACATGCCCTCTTGACAATGAGCAACATTATTGTTCTGGTATGGATTGGCTCTGCAACAGCTCCTGTCAATCCACATCTATCTTTCAAACCCAGGGATAGGGAATTTCGAGCCACAACCGTAGCTTTGATACCATATTGAAAAACTAGACAGCCTAGGAATCAAACCCAGAACTTACTCTCAGCCAACAGGCTATTCTGCTAGTGAGTTACATACTCTTGATCACTGGCGATGTAATTGTTTAGGTGTGGATTGACACTGCAACACCCCCTCTCATTCCACAATCCACATCAGTCATTTAGATTTGGCATATGGAATTCCTACCAAAACCATGTCTTTGATACCATTTTGAAAAATTGGACACAATAGGAAATCCACATCAGTCATTTAGATTTGGCATATGGAATTCCTACCAAAGCCATGTCTTTGATACCATTTTGAAAAATTGAACACAATAGGAATCGAATCCAAATTCCAATAACTACTTGATCAGCATGTCACTCTACCACTCCATCCATGTTCAGTGGTGGATTAATACCATGGTTTTAAAACCCAGCTGGTTTGAATCCCTACCTGGTCAAACTGGCTGGCTCATTAGGCTCGGAGGTCAACCCAGCCAATTACCCCAGTCTGGGCTGAGGTAGACCCCGGTTTGGTACCAAACTGGTATGAACTAGCTGGTTGCATCATAACTTGGTCAGGTCATTGACAACTTGCACTTGTACGGCCACAGATCCACACAATGGTTCAGGGTGGCTGTGAGTAGTTTTTTGGGAAACTAAAGGCTGTTTCCCTCCAAAAACAACCCCTCCAAACCTATAAAATCATACCTCCTCTCTCATTTGCCTCACACATCTCATTTGGTGTTAGAGGGAGTTGATCCCAATATAGATCTGGCAGTGCTAGGAGAACTAGAACCAATAGTTGAATCAAGCAAAGGCAAACAACCATTGGGAAGCACTAGTGCAGCTCAACCAGCTCGTGCTTATGTTAGGTTTAGTTTTGCTACTACTACTACTACTGAGGTTGTAGAGTCGGCAGAGACCTCAAACTCTGAGCTAGATGATGTTTATGTAGCTCCTATTGACGATCCCATGTCTAGTAGTGGTGATGAGTTTGATGAGCGATCATGTTGATCATTGATATATAGACTTGTAGTAGGCCAGTGGCCCAGTAGCTTGTAGCATTGTTTTTGGACTCTAGAGGCCATTTAGAGCCTCATTGATTATGTATTTTGTTGCTAATATGTATTGCACTAGGTGTCATTTTGATATATTCACCCCTACAGGGTATATAGATGAACAAACTTTGCATATTTTGTCTCTAATGGTTTGGAATCATGGTTTTAAATCTTAAAGATGATTTTTTATTAAAAAATAATTATTTCATGTTTTTTTTAAAGACCGGTTCATTTAGATCTGACCTATCCGGTTTTTCCGCTTCCATTTCAAAAGTTTGATAGGTGGACTGGTTTGGTCACCAGTTCCGGTTTTTAAAACTATGATTAATACTTCAACACCCCATTCAGACCTAGGGATAGGGAATTCCTAGCCACAACCATGGTTTTGATACCGTGTTAAAAAATTAGACAGGCTAGGCATATAATCCAGGACTTGCGCCCAGCCGAAGGACTGCTCTGCCACCGAGCCAGATGACCTCTTGATGATGTCACCCCCTGTTAATTGACAGTGGACATTTAGACCTAGGGATAGGGTATTCCTAGCTACAAGCATGGCTTTAATAACATATTGGAAGGTAGAACAACTTAGGAATCAAACCTAGGACTTGCCCCTTGCTGGTGGTTTGCTCTACTACTGAGCTATATGCCCATTTGATGATGGGTATCATACATGTCCAGGTGTGCATTGACACTCCAACATTCACCTTCAATCCACATTGCAATTTCAGACCTAGGGATCGGGAATTCCTAGTCACAACCATTACTTTGATACCATGTGGAGAACTAAATAGGTTAGGAATCAAACCCGCAACCTGCCCTAACCAACGAGCTGTTCTACTACTGATCTACATGCTCTTTGGATGATAGGCAATGTCCATGTTCATGGGTGGATTGGCGCTCCAGCATCTCCTCTCGATGAACATCAGTCATTCTGACCTCAGGATATGGATTGGCGCTCCACCATCTCCTCTCAATGAACATCAGTCATTCTGACCTCAGGATATGGATTTCCTAGCCTCAACCAGGGCTTTTATCCCATATTGAAAAAGTAGATAGGCCAGGAGTTGAACCCAATCTCTGCTCTTGACCACTGTATTGCTCTAACCACTAGGCTACACAACCTCTTGATGACAGGAATGTCCATGTTCAGCTATGGATTGACACTTCAATACTCCCTCTGCTTCCGCGTAAGCCATTCAGATCCGGGGATAAGGAATTCCTGGGCATAACCATAATAAATAAAATCTTATCTTATGTTATATCATTTATACATATGTCTATGTACGCAGCCATAGGTAATTCCTAGGCACAACCATAGCTCTAATACCATGTGAAAAACTAAACAAGCGAGGAATCAAAGGCAGGACCTGGCCGTGGCTGGCAGGCTGCTCTACCATTGAGCTAGATGCCCTCTGGATGACAGGCAAGATCTGTGCATTGGGGAGTGGATTGACCCTCCAAGGGGTATATCACATTTATACATGTCTATATACACAACTGTTAGTAGGGGTATGCTATTCCCCCATGCCGACTTTGATTATTGGTTTTTGGCTGGCTCTTCATGACTATGTTGGGAGAGGCAATTTGCATGCTAAAGTTTTGGCCTGATGATGTAAGTTGTATGATTTACTCTCTTTTGTTCATGAATGAAACATAAGATACATTTTCCGAAGAAAAGAAATATATATTATTGGTAGGGATATTGCATGGTGACATACCCATGTTAGTTGGTTACAGAGTGCCCATGTTGGTTCTTTGCGTTTTCAAGTTTTGGTCTACGCTTTTGTGCAATTGACAATGCTAAGAAGACATTACATTAATTCTGTTCATTTTGTTTTCTGGATTTTGAAGGGTGAGCCAAGTTTTCATTTGTATGGATTCATAATGTGCATTTTGGCAACTGCTGCGAGAGCTCTCAAGTCTGTGCTTCAGGGGCTTCTGCTTTCTTCAGAAGGGTATCTTGTTAAAGTCTCGTCTACTCGTTTCATTTTATTCTATATGCAACCCTTTGGTTCAGTCAGTTGTATTGAGTTATCTTTATTAAATACCAGTAATTACATTGTAAAATTGAAGCTGCCCACTGTGTGTTACTGTATTAGATGTCTTTAAGGTAGTCTAGTATTTGTTTACTAAAGGATCCTTCCCTACAATGGGTTGATATGGAAGAAATTTCAAGAGTTCTATGTTTCTCGTTGATAATGATTTGAACTTTGATGAACAAAGTTTTTTTATAATTGAAAGAGTTACTGTAAATTACTATAAAATGCATTCCCCATGCAAAAGATTTGGTCCATTTTCAAGGATTGTGAAATGTTGCTGTGTTGATCAATTGAAAATGTAAGAGAAATGCACAGTCAAGTTGGCTTTGGCTAAATATGCTCGTGTTGATTGAAAGAACTACTTTAAGTAATAGTTGAGTATTTCAAACCTTTTTGCTTTTGTGCAATATTGTGAGTGGAACTAAAATGAGAGTATTGACAGTAGATGTAAATTAGAGCTAGAACTAGAATGCTATAAGCAAAGCTAAAAGCAGCAAGGCTTATGGATTCTTTAGAAATTAGTGATATTTCTGCCTATCATAAAATTATTATAGTATTTTATACGATATGAACAATGCACACCTATTGAGAGATATGAGAAACTTAATTTATCTTTATAGGTTTATAGAGTGTGCTGTGAAGTTTAGATACTGCCACTGGGCCATTTCATAAGATTGTCTACTAATAAATAATTAAAGTAAAAACTTGCTTTTGATCAAAATACATATTTCTGTAACATTACATTATGCATTTAAAAAGCGAATTTGGCAAGATGTGATAAACCATTGCCTCAAAGATGATCCCGAGAAGTACGTGACATGTCTGATATTATGATTCTTTGAAGTGTTAGAGTAATTTTCATTCTAAACTTCAAATGCATGATATTGACTTTTTGTTTATTGATGATTATAATTGCCAGGGAGAAGCTGAACTCCATGAACCTTCTTCTTTATATGGCTCCCATTGCTGTAGTACTTCTACTACCTGCAACATTACTGTTGGAACCTAATGTGCTTGGGATAACTATCGCACTTGCAAGGCAGGATGTGAAAATCATATACTATCTTCTTTTCAATTCGGCCCTCGCATATTTTGTCAATTTGACCAATTTTTTGGTCACTAAGCACACTAGTCCGTTAACTCTCCAGGTATGTTGCCTCATTTCAGCAAAACCTGTTCTTTTCTTATGCTCTAAAGTTAGTGATGATGTGATTCCTTGTTGGATTGTCTACATGGAAATGTAAGGGACTATAGATCATTATATTAACAATCACTTCCTATTTATAGGTTTTATTCTGTGGCTTTTGATTTAGCTTGGATGAGCTTTGTTAGAATGGTTCATGCAATTTTTTAAACTAATATATAGCTGTACATGTTCAACATAACTGACAATCTGGATTTCATGTCAAAATAATATGATTTAACTTTTTCCATTATCATAAGGTCCAAGTTAAGGATTGTTTAAACTTTTAAGCCACCAGCAAACATGCTGAACCTCTTAGGGTGTATATAGTTGACTGCAGCTACTAGATGAGAAGTAATTTACCAGCAGGTTTTGACATTACCATCTGGTGTGATTGGAAACCTGCAATTATGACATATGTGATGCTTGCTGTCAAAAGTATTATGGCTGCACAGAGTTTTGCTTAAGGATTTTGTGTATAGGATTTGATTAAACAGAAAACAAAAGCTTGAAAGGAAGTTTGATGAAGCATGTAAAAGTTGTTCACTCTATTTCCATGCTAGTTTTAAAAGTACAGTCAATGACAGTAAAATTCATAAAATTTCTCAGAAAGTAAAGAGAGTAGAGTAAGACATAAATAGTGCTTCTAGAAGAGGCTAAAGTAGATTTTCATTTGGTCCCGTATGAATCCCAATGAGCAACTGGTATTATATATGCCATACATAACAACCAGGAAGCCAAAACAAGGCAGGAGCATCTGACTAGGGCGGCAAACAGATAGCAGGTTTTTCATGTTTTTTCAGTGATGTGTTATTTTACAGGTCTTTGAACCTGTCCAGGTTTAATTTGTCTTTACTTGATTGGAGGACTAGTTGTCAGTAGGGTTGTTTTAGTACAACTGACTTTTTATTTTAAATTTTATTAAGAAACTGTAGTGGGGTTACTAGGCTGCTTTTAAAAAATTCATTAGTGATAAAGTAAAAATAGAAATAATGTGGAAAATGTAACCGTGTAACCACCATTGGGGCAGTTACCAACTGGTAACGAATTTTCCCTCCACTGGGCTACAAAAAGAACAGGAAGGCCATTTTACAGGGGTTCTGCAAACCTGTCATTGAGAAGAGAAATAAAACAAGTAGTAAATTGTTCAGCCATTCATCTGTGTTGAATGTTGAGTAACAATCTTTTTGTTTATAGCCTAACATGCATAGCATTGACAATTTATTAAAAAAACAGAACCACAGTACCAGCCATTAAAATTATTTCATTTCTTTTCCCTTTTACAAGTTACAAGTCTCGGTAGTGCAGGAAGGCGACACTACGAGTTACTTTTATAAAATATAGAACGAGGAAGGAATTGGCCAAACAACGCCAACGAGAAGACGAGGAAACAAGAACGCAAATCGAAATTAGACACAGGCAGTCAAACTCGACCTACAGGCAACAGTTATTATGCAAGTATATTTCTTGAGCAAGATTGAAAACGAAATTTGAGGCTTTCTTTCAAAATATATATAAAATAGTCACATTAAGAGTGATTAACATTACAGTTCCATTGATTACATTACAAAGCAACGAAATCCCTCGGAACAAGAAGTTACAGTTAGGGTTTGACCAGAAACCCTTAGTGTTATAAAAAAACTGATTATGCAACAGTCATAAGCTACAGGCGGGTTCCTCGAAACCCAGAAGAATAAACCTGTACAAAACTAAACTAGGTCGAAATAAGGGAAGACATAGCCGGACAATATTTTAGCCAACCTACAAGTTTCTACAGCCAAGACGCTCAGAAAACATTGGAACGAAACTGCCTGCAAGATTTAGATACATCGCACTATAAAACGGAGGTTGAAACGTAGTTGGATGCTACCCGTGAGAAAAGGAGGAGCCGAGTAACCGAGACCAAGGACAGGACCACGAGACAGTGACATTCACCTGCATAGAACCAAGAAATGGCGTTAGCCAGTTTTCCATTGTAACTTATTCAGGAAAAACAAAGGATGGAGAAGGGATTCGATAGCCTTACCTTGTGGAAGAGAAAGAACATAGTGATTCTTAGCTGAACAAAAACTATCACCCGAACGACGACCAGACCTACTCACGAGGAGCCAAAAGGTCAGGTTGTGAAGGAGGAGAATGCGAAAGTGAATCATGGAGGGCCGACTTACCAGTTCGAGTGCCTGAAGAAGCCGAGTGAATCCGTGAGACATCACGACTGAAAACACCTGCCAACAAACGAAGAAGGGAATAAATCATTGCCGAAGATAAGCACAGAACAAAAATGAAAATACTAAGAACAGTGGGGATAAACAGTTACAGAGGAAGAGATTGGTCGTGCTGAGACAGTCGAATAGTTCACCATTGTTTACACAAATGCCAGTTCACCGTTGAACATCATTTTACAGCGAGGGCCGAAGTTCACAGACCAACATTGCAACGAAAACCCAAAGGCAGAACCCTCACACAGAGACCCGGAAACAATACAAGTGACCGCCAAAATGGAATGATCCCGAATAACAGGCGAGGAAACCAAGTAGCACGACGATCGAACCAACAAACATTCACTGCATTATTAAATGCGAATCAATATGGCAACAGCATAAATCTTATGGAGGCTGAGAGTCGAGGTTTAACATTTGTTTATTTATCCATAGCATGATATGTATTAACTCGTGGTTTTAATACAACGCCACGTAATAACACGTTGTATATTAGCTTATGATAAATTCTCTTAGGTGAATTTTGATTGTCAAATTTAGTGAAAAGCCCATCAAGTGGTATAAGGAACAAAGATTTAGAGTCACAAAGAAGATGGAAGTTAAAGCAGAGGAGAAGAGGAAGAGAAGAAACGGCAGAAGAGTAATAGAAAGAGAGAATTTTTGGAAAAGATTAATTCTGAATCTGAGGTTAGCAATGATAGAAGGCACTGTTAAAGCCAGATGGTGGCGAAGATGTTCTGCAGAGCAGAAAGATGAGTTGAAGGAGGTGACACACAGACTGGGTTGTTGAAATCAGTTTTGTTGTCCAGTCATAAGCCAAAACATGAACTTTCTACTTATGACGGGAGCTTGTCGGCAGATGTGTTATTAGATTGGCTGAGCGAAGTAAACAAATATTTTGAGTTTGAAGAAACCAGTGAGGACAAACAGGTGAAGTTCACTGCCACCAAGTTGAAAGGACATGCGTCCTTGTGGTGGGACAACATTCAGGCAGAAAGGAAAAGACTAAATAAACAGCCTATAAGGAAGTGGGCCAGAATGGGCAAAGCGGATTTGAGCACAAGATTGTCAAATTATCTTGTCTGACAAGTGCGAAACTTGAGATAAAGGGAATGACGGGTTAAGATATCAGAAGAAATTTAAAGTTAGTTTAATTGAGAATTATGTGGAAGATACCTCGGAAAAGAGTTACAGGAGTTAATGGAATAAATTTGAGAGGGAGATATTGGATGAAATCGATATTCTTTCAGAACTTTAGATAGAAGCATGGAGTTGCTGCAAGAAGCGGAGGAAGAAAATAAGCAGGAGCAGATAGGAAGGAGGTGGATCTGGGAGGAAAGGGAAGGCCTTTTATGAGGCGAAGATGGGTTCCATGGAGGAAGGCGACGGTTCCAAAGCTGGGAACAACGGAAAGGACAGCACTAGGAGGACGGCCGGCGAGCGAGGAAGAAGCGATGGTGGGGCGGGCTGTAGGTGCTCTGAGTGCCACAAGTGGGGGCACAAATCGTATATCTGGTGAACCGCCAGCGGGTGGGAGAGGAGCTTATGTTGCCCGACCTAGGAGAGCGGAAGCCGCCACCCATAAAGTGGAAAATGCCCGAGAGGCAGGGAGCGAGTCTTTGAACAAAATCTTTGATCAAGCCAGCAAAGATTGGACCGGAATCAAAGAAGGCTTGTTAGGACAGTTTACAAATCAGGAAATGTGGCCAAGTCATTGGCAATGAGCTTGATAATTTGGTGTTGTGGAGAGCCCCAGTGGAGAGGGTTGGGTGAAGAACAACATCCTCCCTAGAAGTGGTGGTGAAATGTCATCAAGCTAGTAGTTGATAGACTCAGTCACGAGGTGGAGTTCAGAGATATAAGCGTGAGATGGGGGACAAAATTGTCTGCAATGTTATGCCAATGGATGTCTGTCATATACTGTTAGGAAGGCCCTGGCCGTTTGACAGAAAAGTAGTTCATGACGGAAAAACGAACTGCTATAAGTTTGTCAAAGATGGGATCAAGCACACACTTGTACCCATCAAAGAGGAAGGTACAACAGAAGCTAGTGGAGTAAAAGCGCTGCTGATGGGTGGAAAAGAGTTTTTGAAACAGATTGAAAATAATGATGTGAATTTTGCTGTTGTGAGAAGGCCAAGAACAGTGGTACTGCACACAAAGATTTCAGATTTACCTGAGGAGATTCAATACATGTTGCAGGATTTTGGAGATATCATAGTGGAAGATCTGGATGAGCCACAGGAGGGTGTGAAGCCAACATGACTGATTTTATACCGGGGGCTGGCTTGCAAATAAGGCGACTTATCGTAGGCAGAAAGATAGGAAAGGAAGTTGGAAACTAGGTGGGGTAGCGATAAAAGTGATGGAGAGAGTATAGGGTCACGGGTTAGACGTGATATTGAAAATACAGAGAAAAGGAAGGGGTGGCAGAATGTGAAGATGTATGCAGTTAGAGCTATTAACAAGATTACGATTGATCACAGGTTTCCTCTGAGAATGGATGTTTGATTGTTGTGAGTGGGGCGGCCATATTTTTGGTCAAACTTGGTGAAACACACGGTTCCGGGTCAGGAAGGGGATGAGTGGAAGACAACTTTCAAGACAAATGAAGAAATTTGTATCAGATCATTTGGTGATGCCATTTCAGGATTCATCAGCATGCGCTCAGTGCTTTCATCGCCTAATGAGCAATAGTCTGAAGGAGTTCGTGGGAAATTTGTGATTGTGTATTTGGATGATATTTTAATTTTGATGAGCGGAAGACATAAAACATTATTAAAAGTGTATTGAAAATTGCGACATAATAAGCTATTTGATAAATTTGAAAAATTAACACTTTTTCAAAAAGAATTAGTTTATCGGGTTTTGTGATTAAACGAGTTGAAGATGAATCTTTGAAAATTTAAAAGCTGTTATTGGATGTATCTCAAAGAACTTATTAGTTGACTTTCATGGTTTTAGCAAATTTTTAAAGTTTGTAATTTGGATATGCTTTCTGTTGAGACACAAATCAAGAAAGCCGTCATTCTTTAACTGAAGGTGGCAATGACAGCTTTGAGACTTTGAAAAAGTCTTTGAAAGAAGCGATCTTGAGATTGTCAGATTTCAACAAACTTTTTCAATTTCGTTGTGATGCCAACGGTACAACCATTGGAGCAGTACTTAGCTAGAAGGATAGACCGGTTGCTTATTTCAGTGAGAAATTGAACGACAGCAGACAGAAGTATTCGTCATACGACAAAGAATTTTATGCGGTCATTCAAGCCTTGAAGCACTGGAGGCACTATTTGTTAGGTAATGAGTTTGTGTTATTTTCTGACAATTCTGCTTTACAGTATGTTATGCAGCAGCACAAGTTGAATCACAAGCATGCAGAGTGGGTGGAATATCTGCAAAGCTTTACATTTGTATTGAAGCATATCAGCGGGCAATCCAACAAGGTGGCAGACGCATTAAGCAGAAGAGCTTTGCTCTTGCAGGAGAGTACGGTGCAGGTGTTGGGTTTTGAACACTTGAGGGATCTATATCAAACATATACAGACTTTAAGGAGGCACATGAAGCATGCCAGAACCCTTTACTGCGGAATCACAGTCCATGGTTGGACTACAATCTGCAAGAGGGATTGTTGTTTAAAGGAGGACAGTTGTGTATTCCCGATTGTTCAATGCGGGAAAAAATTATTCAGGAGAAGCATAGTAGGGGTCTAGCTAGACATTTCGGCATAAACAAGACATTATCTCAAATAGAGCATTTCTATTATTGGCAAAAGTTGCGGCGAGATGTGCAGAGGTATGTCAGCAGGTGAAAAAAATGTCAGTTGGCAAAAGGTCACAGCCAGAATGCCAGACTCTATACGCCATTGCTCGTACCGAGTAGGCCATGGGACTCAGTCAGTTTGGACTTTGTCCTAGGTTTGCCTAGAATGCAGTGAGGATTTGATTCAGTGATGGTAGTGGTGGATAGATTCTCCAAGATGGCGCATTTTATACCCTGTCGGAAAACCAGTGATGCTACTCACGTAGCCCACTTGTTCTTCATAGAAATTGTTCGACTGCATGGCTTGCCGAGGTCCATTATTTCAGACCGGGATGTGCGGTTCACAGGACACTTCTGGCGTACCCTGTGGAAAAAGCTGGTCACCCAACTAAATTTCAGCTTCGCTTATCACCCACAGACCGATGGGCAAACAGAGGTGGTAAATAGGAGTTTGGGGAACCTGCTAAGAAGCTTAATCGGAGAAAATTCGCGGATGTGGGATCGTGTACTTGCCCAAGCGGAATTTGCGTATAACGATTCTCCAAATTGCAGTACGGGATATAGTCCTTTTCAGGTTCTGTACGGCATGCATCCTCGCGGAGTGCATGAACTGCGGGATTTGGGAAAGCTCGAGAAAAGAAGCGCAGATGGAGAAGATTTCGCTCAAGCAATGAGTGATCTGCATGAGCAGGTGAAATTGAAGTTGGTAGACAACAGTCAAATATACAAACAACAGGCAGATTTAAAAAGGCGAGAAGTTGAATCAATGTTGATTTCATTTCACTACCCACCCAGAACGGCCCCCAAAAGGCGTATAACAAATTAAAGTTTAAAAGATTGGCCTGAGAATTACTTACGCAAGTTTACCTTGTCTATAATCTGTACCACAGGAATAATTTAGCCATTTTTAATGTAATTAATGACCATCTCACACTACGGTCAGATGAAGAGGCGACAGAGCTGGACAGACCACGGATGAAGAGGTTTGGTTAGCGATGCAACGGCGGCCTTGAGATCGAGGTATCCTCGACACTGAAAATAATAAACGAACGGGGAAGAAGGACTACTACGATGCAGGTCAAGTGGAAGAACCGTGTGAGGCCGGTTCACGGCTTGATGCGGCACGAATTCGAAAGGAAGTGGCCAGTCGAGGATCTCATGAAGCGGAGCCATGACTTTTTGCTACCTGAAGACACAATCTGCAGAGGCCTCCAGACTAAATTAATGATAGTGAGTTTTCATGTTTTCGATGCTATTACTACAGGGTCTTTGAACTGAAATCGGGTTTAATTTGTCTTTGGAAGGCGACTAGAGGACTAGTTGTGAGTAGGGTTGTTTTAATTCTATTGACTTTTATTTTAAATTTGATTAAGCGTAGTGGGGTTATTGAAATTTCTTTTAAAAATTCATTAGTGAAAAAGTAAAGCCAAATAATGTGGAAAATGTAACCATACACCACCATTGGGACGATTCTGCGCCCAGTAGCAGTTGCACCTCACTGGGCTATAAATATGATATCATTTCTGAGGGTTACGCAGTGACTGTCATTGAGAAGAGAAATAAAACAAGTAGTAAATTGTTCAGCAATTCATCTGTATTGAATGTTGAGTAACAATCTTGTTGTTTATAGCCTAACATGCATAGCATTGACAATTTATTAAAAACAGAACCACGGAAACATGCTAAATTCTTCCATGTCTTTTGCCCCTGATTGAACCTCAGGAAGTGCAGTGCGGGAAGCGTTTTCAGAGTTACTTTTATAAAGCAGCTTTGAGGAAGGAACATTGGCTCAGCATGCTTGAAGACAAGGAAACAAGAAATGCAAATTGAAATTAAACATAGGCAATCCAAGCCTCAACCTCTAGTACTGAGTTATTATGCAGTTTATTTCTGACAAAGATTGAAAACGAAATTTGAAGCTTTCCTTTCCAAAATATATATAAAATAGTCACATTAGAGTTGGAACAATTACAGTTCCATTGATTACATTTACAAAACAACGAAATCCTCGGAACAAGAAGTTGATTCAGGGTTTGACCAAACCATAGGTTATAAAAAAAGCGGTGTCCACAACAGTCCTCTAAACTCAGCGGGTTCTCGAAACCCAGAATAACATATTAAAGCGCATTCTGATCAAATAAAGGAAGACAATGGGACAATGTTTGCTCAACAAGTGCTGATAGACCTTCAGAAAAGCAGTGGAGGCAACCACACCAAGATTTAGATACATCACAGTATAAAACGGAGGTTGAAATGTAGTTGGATGCTACCCGTGAGAAAAGGAGGAGCCGAGTAACCGAGACCGAGGACAGGACCGCGAGACAGCGGCATTCACCTGCATAGAACCAAGAAATGGCGTTAGCCAGTTTGCCATTGTACCTCATTCAAGAAAAACAAAGGACGTAGAAGGGATTCAATAGCCTTACCTTGTGGAAGGGAAAGAACGTAGTGATTCTTAGTTGAACAAAAACTATCACCCGAACGACGACCAGACCTGCTCACGAGGAGCCAAAAGGTCAGGTTGTGAAGGAGGAGAATGCGAAAGTGAATCATGGAGGGCCGACTTACCAGTTCGAGTGCCTGAAGAAGCCGAGTGAATCCGTGAGACATCACGACTGAAAACACCTACGAACAAACGAAGAAGGGAATAAATCATTGCCGAAGATAAGCACATAACAAAAACGAAAATAATAAGAACAGTGGGGATAAACAGTTACAGAGGAAGAGACTGGTCGTGCTAAGACAGTCGAATAGTTCACCATTGTTTACACAAGCTCTGAGTTAGCCAGGACAGACATCAACTTCACAAGGCGGGGCAGAGGTTGATTAACATTGCTTGAAGCCAAGGCGGAACCCTCACACAGAGACCCGGAAACAATACAAGTGACCGCCAAAATGGAATGATCCCGAATAACAGGCAAGGAAACCAAGTAGCACGACAATCGAGCCAACAAACATTCACTGCATTATTAAATGCGAATCAATATGGCAACAGCATAAATCTTACAGAGGTCGAGAATCGAGGTTTAACATTTGTTTATTTATCCATAGCACGATATGTATTAACTCATGGTTTTAATACAGTGCCACGTAATAACACGTTGACACTTATTCAAACACATTTGATAAGTTATAACAGTGAATCTGGGGTGTGGCTGACATTTATCACCAAAACAAGTAAATGCAAATGTTTTATTTTCTCATAACTCCATATCGAAATGGGACTTACGATACTGAGGAAATGGTATGCAATTCAGCAATGGTATGCCAATTGCATAAGACATATGTATCTCCTGTGGAAAGGCTGATTGTAATCCCTGTGTGAGCCAAAATCTCAATAACTAGCAACATAAAGAACTAATAGGGAGCGGAATTGTTGTAGAAACTATTTTATAAATGGGAAAGGTAGCGAATTATGGAATAGCATATCATGCGTACTACCTATTTAGTTGCTTACCCTGCACTATCTACTATCATTTTCAGCTTCTTTATTATTTGGGTACACTGCTCATTTTATCTAGAATTACAGTGAGATAGTTGTCTGATAGTTGGTCATAGTAGGAACGTCATCAATATAGGAAATCTAGTTTTTGACTGAAAATGGGAGCAGGGCACAAGGAAAATCATTGCCACAAGGTAAAACTATGATTGACAACTTCTTATTGGAATGTATATTATTTGGAGTTAAATACAAACTATGATTATTGGTGGTAATGCTATGGATGTTGGAGAATAGACATTCAAGAAAGTGTTGTCACTGTAACACGTCTACAATGTAGCTGTAGATCCTTTTTCACCTTGGTTTCTATTTTCTGCAATGGCTTGTAGTGGTAGAATGATGTGTGCATTAGATATTTGCTTCCAATGTTCTAGTGAACCTGGTATTTTTAAGAGAGTCATAACCTGTTAGGAAAGAACTTATTTTTCCTAACAGGCATTCCTAGAAAAAAATGGTCATGAGGCCAATCTGCAAGACAAAATTATAATAAATACTGTGACTTCTCCAAAGCTTGAAACTTATTCACTGGTTGATAGTTCACTAGTCAGTCAATAATGCAGCAGCCTTCAGAAACCAAAACACAGTGGTGACTTGCAGGTCATGTTTGCATTATGCTAGTACAAGCTTAGTCTATTCAGAGGCCTACCATATGCAACAAAAGAGATTTGCAGAGAAGCTTGCCATGTGCATTATTGGAATTGTAGGACAAATGAAAAAGTCATTTTATATATCTTCAGCGTTTTTGAATTAGGAAAGAAGCCCTTAAAATGTACATCCATCACAAGACTAGGCCGAGTTCAATCTAGTCAAGTGTGTTGCTGCTTACACACACTTGTTATTTATTTTGCCCGTCTTAGGCCTTAGCAAACTGACATAGTAAATGTATAAGAGTTCCCAAAATTAGTGTCTAAGTGAGATTGAAGACGTGAGAAAAGTCAAGTTGCCTTTCCATGTTCACTCATTATTGGAATTCTTTAGGATTAATAGTTTAGGAAAAAATTTCAGCACTGTGGGACTAAGAAAGTATGCCAACTTGTAAGATTAAATAACATTGCAACACCATGAGAGTCATCTAGAATTGCTGAACTGATGCTGACCAGTTTAGCATATTAGTAGGAGACAAATTAGCAACTTCTTAGTATCATGTTGCATGAAGAATTGACTCGAACCTAAGTTTTTATGGCAACTGATATACTGCCCAAATCATGTCCTTTAGGAGACGAAGTTTGCACATTGAGTGTGTGAGAGAGCAAATGGATATCATGTTCACATGGATTGATACATTAGTCCAATTTGTATTCTCTTGTCTTTTCCTAAAGGCTAATATAGGTAAATGTGTGCTTTAGTTTACTTTGAATTATTTTGGTCCATTCAATGGTCCTTCCAAAGAAAAATTTCTTAATATTAAAAAAGTGATACAACCCAGATGGGAGGACTCTTTCTTGCCACAGGGAGACACGAGCTTTTTGAAGCTCTCTATCATTCACCTAAATCCTTCTGGAGTACCCTCCTTCCTAAGAAAGCCTCTCTGCCCCCTGGCATTGATCATCATTCCTTGTTCTCACGTACTACCTCCATTTGTGATGTACCTGGACAACCTCCAACAACTTATGATTTGGATTCTACAGAGTGGAAATAGAAAACAACTGCTCAACATTTGTTTAATACAGGTTCCATTCAATCACTGGTCAGTTTCAATCCTGAGGAAGCTCCTGCTGTAAAGTAGTGTTTCATCTTTCACCTTAGAATTCATTTGAGAGATTTGCTGGGCAAAGGATTCCCCATACATCCTGATAGCCCTACCCAATATCTCCAATTTAAGATATCTACATATAGAAATTGTAGGTGCATTCCAGCTTGGATGTTCAGGTGCCCCCAACTCTTATTTGCATATTTTGTTATTTTGAATAGTTTCTTCTACCTTTATGTTATTATGGTGTTTATACACTTAATATTTGCTATTCTCAGTATTTGCTGGAGTGGTAGTGCATGCCTATTTTGGTTACAACTTCTTGCACCCTTACATAATCTACTTATGCACATTAACTCAATGCATCCTTGCATTGATTCGACAATACGATATTCTCATGTCATGCATTCCACCATGATGAGTTGGAAGGTTTAACAAAAATGTTGCAATTCTAAACATCTTATTGTCAGTTTTCACCATAAATTTTTGTCTCATCAGATAGTGTCGCATTTGGCCAAATCATGTCACATAAGTAGCATCTCTTTATCATAACTAGTTTTGTGGTGTTCATAACTTTAAGCTTCTTACGTTTGAAGGCAATGGGATTGAATTTCGTCTGTTATAAAATATCTAATCCTTCTTCCCAAAGCATCTCATATTGAGGAAAGGAGAGAAGTTAGGGCTATGAAGGACGAGAATGGAAGTCACAACCTTCTTTAGAACATTGATATGGTGCTTTGACCTCAGCTTCAACTGGCCAAGAGAAGGCATCCTATATAAGCAGATCTGTAAGAACAGTCATGCCTTCTGAATAATGGCAAACAATTTATTAGTAATATCTTGTAAGCCCTCCAAGCTTGGAAATGTTTGTTGGGGTGGGCCAATCTAGAATAACTTATATCTCAGTTTTGATGCACCTTAGCCCCATCGATTGAGATGATACATCCTAGGTATTTGATCTTAGATTGGTCGTAGGAGCATTTGGATTGATTAACATGGAATTTATGTTATTTATAATGTGTGAGGACACATTCAGCAGAGTGAAGGAGCAAGGTCCAAGTTTTGCTATAAACAAGGATATCATTGAAGAGATTAAACAAGAACACATTTATGGAGTATTGGAAGCAAGACTTTGTTCATGGTGGCTTGAAAGGTGGCAGGTGTGTTAGTGAGGATCAATGGCATGACTATGAAATCATAAAGGTTGAGATGAATATAAAGGGTAATTTTATGATTGTTAGAAGGAAGAACCAAAGTTGAGATCAATTTTTGAAAAATAGGTGGCACTTGAAGCTTGCCAAGGATGTTGCGAATACAAGGGATTGCAAATTCTATTTTAAAGGTAATATGGAAACAAACGGAGCCATCTTTCTTTTGAGTGAGAATGGTCATTAAAATAGAGAGATCAGTTCTAGACGAATCTAGAGTAGAGTGACTCCTACTCATTATACTACTCCCAAGTCTAGAGGAGCAGCGAGAGATCCTTTCAGAGTTTTCTTCTTCCAACCTCAGATGTTATGAGTCTCCCTCGCTTGTACACCCCCCTCCCCTAGGGTCATATAGTCGGTCCCCCCGATGGTTCCAGAGGACTCCAATAGCAAGCTGATGCCTAGTTCACCCATCTCACCCTAGGCCATTAGAATTACGATACCTTGACATCATTGTCCTTGTGCGATTTCTCTCTCTCACTTTCTCTCTCTTGACATGTTCTTGAGTTATCCACCTTTCTAGTCTTGGACAAACTCATTTAGTATTTTGTGTCACTATCTCTTATCACCGTTTCCTACATATGTTTTGATGTTATACTTATATAGTTTTCTTTCTTTATATTATTTTTGACATTTTCTAGGAGTTGTGCTTGCACTCCCATATTATATTCATACTACTTGTACTCTTTAGTCCCATTGACGTGCTTCTACGGTCATTCGTTGGACATAAATAACATTATATTATCTTATTTGATAGAGTTTTTGTGAAGGCGTGATGGCCTTAATATCATGGAGTTCTTGCAACAAATGTGTAACCAATTTTTTTGCTTGTGTCAATAAGGATAGGGTTAGATAGGTAGAGGGGTAGATTTCAGGATGACTTAATAATGTGATCCATCCCTCAATTAGGGTGAAGAGAAGTGGGTAGGTCTTAGAAAATGGGAAGGTGTTTGGACTTTGGAGACCACCTTGTTGAGATTGGGGTAGTCATTGAACAAAGGCACTTAGGAGTTACACCGAGTGAAATTGCATTAGTGAGAAAAACCCTCTACGCCATCTGACTTAGTAATGAAACCAACGTGCCCTTTATGAGAGTGGGTGCCCTCACATTCGAAGAGACAAATCTAGAGGGATTGGGTTAAAGACCATTTAAGTTAATCATTCTACCCTCATGGTTAATGGAGATAAACATTTCATTATGATTCATGTCATATGTGCCCAAGGTTTGAAAACACTAAAGTTTAAACTCCTAGGATCTCATCATTCCCTCTAGTTAAAGGAAGAAGAAATTTGAAAAGAAACTTTGATCTCCTATAGTGACTCGTACCTTTCTTTTTTCACCTTTGCACTTGAGAATTTGATGGCTTAGGATTTGAACCTCAAATGAAGTGGTAGGTTCAACATATAATTGGGGTTGTTTGACCTTTTGGGAAACTATGCAACGATGAGTGCTTTTGATGTCCAAGATTATAATGATCCATTTTAGATGAATCTCTTAGCTTTCACTGTCTTAAGATTTTTGAATATTGATCTTAGTAAAAATTATAAGTTAAAGGTATTTGCTATTGCAAAATCTAGCACCCCTATGGTATCATAGGTATGGGCTCCTCAACTTGACCTATCTCTCTCAGTTGGCATGAGAGAAACTAGTAGATGGACTTCCGGAGATTCTGTAGAAGATCCATAGAGTTTGCAGAGCTTGAGGTAGGAAGCTACATCAAATACCATTTGATGAAGGAAAAACTTGGAGAGCGTAGAGAGTCCTTTAGTTGGTACTTGCAAACATATGTGGACCAATGAACACGACATCAACCACTGGTGCTAGGTAGTTCCTTCCGTTTGTTGATTATTTCAATAGAAAAATACAGGTATATTTTCTATAATTAAATTATGATGTGTTTAATAAATTTCAAAAGTTGAAAGCATTAATAAAGAAATAGATAGGTTGTCATATTGCCTCTCTTTGATATGATACTGTTGTGGAATTCTACTTAAAATATTTCAATAACTTTTGTGCTAAACATGGGATCCAAAAGACAATATACTACACCTTACACTCCACAACAAAATGTAGTGGTTGAGAGGCAAAATTGTACTATCTCAAAGATGGCTAGGTGTATGTTGCAGAGGAAGTCTATTCCAAATAAGTTTTGGGCCGAGGCAATGTTCACAATAGTATACCTATTGAATAGATCTCTCACGATGGCGATGAAGTAGAAGGTCCCAAAGAACCATGGTTTGGACGAAAGTTCAAAGTAAGTCATCTTAAAGTTTTTGGTTCTATTGCCTACACTTGGATTCTAGCTAAGAAGAGAACCAAATTAGATCCAAAGAGCAAGAAGCTAATGATTATAGGGTACAACAACACTATAAGGTTTATAGGTTGATTGATATTGACACTGATAGGGTAAGCTTCAGTAGTGATGTTGTTGTTGATGAGGAGGTTGGACCTTTCCAAACTTCTCCTAAGTTTTGAATTACTGAGAAGCTGGAAGGGGTTGAGGATTCAGGTGTGAAGCTTCAAGTAGCTGCACTTGAAGGGGGGTGGAAGATTTTGAGCACGACGAGTCTCTTAGACTAGTAATTTATGATATAGATATAAGTGGTCCAGGTCATGGTGGCAATATCGACATGGATGAGGAAGATGATAGATCCCAAGAAGAGACCCAAGTCATGGCACAACACCATTAGATATGTTTGAAAAAGTGAAATGATCAAGGGGTGACCATTAGAAAACAGAGAACATAGTCAACTTTCCTCTCATGGTCAATATTAAGGAAATCTATGAGTCAAGATGTTTGAGGAAGCACAAGGGAGACCGAATTGGGAAAGAGCCATGGTAGTCAAATATGAGAGTTCGATGAAAAATCAGACTTGTGATCTCACACCACTTTCACACCACTTCCATTAGGGAAAAAACCCATTGGCTGCAAAGGGATGTACAACATCAAGTTCAAGGAAAATGGTGCATTTGACAAGTACAAAGTATGGTTGGTTGCATAAGGGTTTTCTTAGCAAGAGGGCATTGAATATTAGGATACCTTTGCTCCTACAACAAAGATGAGCCCCCTCCTACTTGTTCTAGCCACACTAGCACAATTTGGCTGGAAGGCCCATTGTATGGACGTGAAAAGTGCCTTTCTTAATGGAGATTTGCGGGAAGAAGTCTACATGTATCAAACATACTGTTTTCAGGTTTCAGGGAAGGAGCATCTGGTCTGCAGACTGAGGAAGGCCCTGTATGGTTTGAAATAGGCACCTAGGGCATGGTATATCAAGATTGATAGGCATTTGGATGAACAGGGGTTCCAGTGGAGTGCTTCGGATTCCAACATGTATGTGAAACGAGTTGGTAATGATATCATCTTTCTGGTCATACATGTAGATGATATCATTATCATACGTAGTGAGGGAAGTTCAATAACACATCAAATCCAATATGAGAATTTTTTTTGACATGATAGATCTAGGCCTCTCACACTACTGTCTGGTTGTAGAAGTTTGGCAAATAGGTAACAACATTTGGTCTCACAGAAAAAATATGCCAGGAGTTTGTTGGACAAGTTTACAATTACAGATTGCAAAGTCTTGTCTACACCTATGGAGAAAGGGTTTGAAACTTTCTACCAAAACTGACTCTAAGGCAGTCAATCAGTCAATGTACAGGCAGCTAGTTGGTAGCTTGATATATCTTAGAGTCCCTAGACCTGATTTGAGCTTCATTGTGAGCTTCATTTTCGGATTCATGATAATGCCAAAGGTAGAGCACTAGACAACAACAAAGTGAGTGCGGAGATATGTGAAAGGGACACTTGACTTTGGCATTTTCTACAACAGAAGCAAAGACCCTAGGCTGTGTGGGTATACAGATTCAGATTGGGAAGGTTCTATTGATAATAGAAAATCCACTTCTGGATATGCTGTTAGCCTTGGCATAGGTGCAGTCACATGGACCAGCAAGAAGCAGCATGCACAAGCACTTTTGTCAACAGAAGAAGAATATCGAGTAGTGAAAAAAGCATGCTAGGCAGTTTGGCTCAAGAGGATGCATTCAAATGCAACAAGCATATCCAACAGCCCTGTGATGTGAGAACCAAGGCTTGATGAAACTTGCCAAGCATCTGGTCTTTCATGAGCATACCAAACATGTTGAGAACTTGAGGTACATTACCACTTCATCACATGGCTTGCAGAAGATGGGTCTATCAAATTGTAGTATTGTCCTATAAAGGATCAAACTGCAGACATTCTCACCAAGGGTTTGAGTACTGAAAAATATGTAAAATTATGGGATAAGCTTGGTGTAGTTAGTAGATTGACCATTAAGGGAGGGGAGGGTATTAAAGTAAATATTAGTTCACTGTTCAATAATGGTCAATTAGGTACTAGATTTAGGCACTAATAAAGTCAGATGGACTTTAGTTTATTTGATGTGTTTGATGTCTTATTTCACTTTAGTGTGTATTTCGGTCTCTCTCACATTCATAAAGTGGAGTCTCGACTTTATTGTAACCTATATAAGAAAGCTACATTCGAAAAGTGGAGTCTCGACTGTATTGTAACCTATATAAGAAAGCTTTTGCTTTCTCACTATTTACTAAATACAAAGAACACTTTGAGTTTTTCTTTGTTTCTTTATGTGCTCTGTTTCCATAACAAGGGTTGCTGTAAATTGAAGTATAAGACAACAGCTGAGAGATCACAGTAATCCACTTCAACAGCCCCAAATTTCCTGGCAATTCAAGCAGAAAATATACCAAAAAGAGTGCAACTTATCAGCCAATTAATCAGATTTGAAAATGCAGTATGACAGCAGTAAGATCAACCCCTTTTATTCTTCCTTAGATGTCAAATCACCTAAAATTTTCCCTTTTACTTATGTCCAATCAACAAGACAAAAATGGCTGTGAATAGCAAAGCAAAAAGAACATATATAGATCAAAGTTATATCTGAAATGACACAAGATGTGGATAATTGGAAATAGTGTTCTCAGAACCGAATTGGAACTGGTGAAACTGGCCACTCTAACTGGTTTTGGCACTGTACTAGTCTGGTTTGGTGTTTTAGACCTGTTAAAGCTAGTTCTGTATGGAACCGACCATAAAGCACCAAAAAAACCAGTTCCATAAGCTGCAGCTAACTAAGACCACCAAATCTTAAATTAAAAAGGAAAAAATAAGTCACTTAAAGGGAAAGCAAAATACCTAACCCTAGAGTCCCCCCCCCTCCATTTCACTCACACAATAACACAGTGAGAGGATTTGAATGTTGGAGAGTGTCACTGCCTTCAGGGCCAGGGGAATCAAGCTAGAATCCCATTGTCAAGTCTAGTCATGCTAAGGATGAAGAGGATGAGGATTCTGATGATTCTACCATATGATCAGATTATAGAGTCTAGAGTCTATAGTATATACTATAGTTACTTATTAGTATTATGCGACTTTATAGACCATTTAAAGCCCTTTTGTTGATGTCTTTTGGTTTAGACTCTAGAGTTGTATTGCACATGGTGCTATTTTGGTTATATGCACCCTTGCTATATAAATGAGAGACTTTGGATTTTTTTTAATAATGGTTTGGATTCATATGGATGCACATAAGCATACATGTTTTTTCCCAAAATTTGCATATTTTATGTTTTGTTTGGTCGACTAGTTTTTTGATTTGGTATTTTTCTAGTTTCAGCTTGGTTCAGATTTTTGGTGTTGATTGGATCAACGACCAGTTTAGTTCTGATAACTATAGTTGGAGCTTCATATGAAGCTCTAGATGAAGTCCAAGTAAATACCATATCCTTCTCTCAAGGCTACCACAAAAGCTCCACCTATCCCAAAAGGCCTAGATAGGGTAAATCATCAAAACCTACCTCAACCAAGAAGGTCCAAGTTGCAAGAATCTCTCCAACACAACCTCCAAGGAAATAAGTCATACTCTTCTCTTTACAAATCCACACCAGGGTTTTATATCAAAACCCTATTCTCCAATTTCCAAGGGATAAACCCTAACCCTAGAACTCCAAGAAGACTAAGAATCCCTAGTGTCTCAAGAGAGAGAGAGAATACAAGTACAAGTGAAGACTTAGGGGGGAGAGAGATAGAGGAAGTGCACACTCTCTTCTCTTAGTTGCATCTCACCACAAGACAAGGAAGGTCTACAATGCTATGTGGGTCTAAGTCCTTATGAGCAACCTACATGAGCCCTTGTAGGTCACACAAGTGAGACATTCACTCTATAGTACAAATGTCATGCTCTAATGGCGATGTGCACATTAATGACTCCAAGATGATGTGCTCTCTTAAACAAGTCGCTCCTCCATGAGGCTTCAAAATCCTATAAGCAATCGTCCTTGCTAGATAATGCCCACCACAGAATCCACTATGCAACTCTTCCATGAGTATTACTATTTTTGCTTTGATTTTGTTAACATACACGAGAACCAATCCCTTTGGAATCCTCCAGCCTAAACTTTCCTAAATTAAACAATCTTTAGCATTCCTCAATCTTAAAGCTCTTTTCCTGTGATCTGCCAAATGATCAGGATATGATACATTTGTCAAGTAGAATACAATATCCTTGTACCATTCATGAGGTTGGAGATCATCAAAAACTGCTAAAGCCATTTTTGTACCTTTTTCATTTTCCATGTCCAAATATCTTTGGATTTTCTTCTATTAGCATCTTGTCAAGGCCCTGGCCTCATACTAGTGTGGTTGGCTTGAACATCTCTAAATCATATTCTTTAATCCTTGAGATCCATTTCCGTCTTATGCCCAAACAATTTTGTTGCAACAATATATCATTAATTGCAGCATGCAGAGCAAAGGCAATCACCTTTTAAATATCCTACATATCTTCTGAAATGCTTCAGAGCATGAACCAAATCATATGCCTGTTTTTCCAGAATGATGTACTTCAATTTTTATTCTCTTGGGCTCCTATTCATGAATGCTATGGGCTGCTCCAAATTTTACTCATTTTTCTGCAATAAGAACCCGCAGTTATATCCTCTAAATTGAAAGACAAAATCTGGAATTCCTTAGAATAATCAAGACTTACTAACATGGGGGCTGATGTAATTGCCTCCTTGATTTAATGAAATGCTCACTTCCCTTCATTACTAAAATATAAAGCACTATCCTGCTTTAGCATTTCTGATATTGGTTTGGTGATTTTTGCAAAGTTTGGGATAAACTGTCTGATGAAATTGATTCTACCAAAGGATGATTGCACTGCTTGTCTACCTCCGGGCAAGGGAACCTTTTGAATACAACAAATCCTTTCTGGGTTGATTTTGATAGCTTTTTTTGAATCTATGTGACCCAACAACTTTCCTTCATCTAACTACAAACATTGGCATCTTGGGATTCAAGGGTATCCCATATCTTCTGCACCTTTCAAAAACCAGACTGAGATGATGGACATGTCCATTTCTTTCGCTTGAGAAAACTATTAAGACATCTTGATAAATCTCAATGATTTTACCCATAGTATTGTTGAATTCAAAGTCCATTGCTCTCTGAAATGTTGATCCGACATTCAGTAAACCAAAGGGCATTTTGAAATATTCAAATGTTTCCCTGGGTGTGGTAAAGGCCATCTTATATAGATCTTTCTTTTTAATTGTATTTGATTGTAACTTGAAAATCCATCAAACATTGACATCATTCTAGATACATATCAGAAGAAATTGTTATATCAGTAACAATTAACCTAGGAGAGGCCCAATACAACAAGAATATCAAACGTGATTTCTCATATGGGACTTGCGTGTCCTAAAGAGGCTTGACAACCAACTACCTTAAGTATGAAGAAAAGTAAATAGCTATCCAGATTCCATAAGGATCATCACATTTTCTGAACATGTACTCCGTTTTGTGTATAAATGCCCTTGTTTTGCAGGACAACTGCAATTTTTTTTCTGCTCTTATGTGAAATAGGGAATACTTTTCTATTCACAGCTAACTTGTCTATTTCAGGGGAGGGCTAACCTTTGGTTTTATAACTGTTTAAAGGGGTTGTCTTCTTTTGGATGATCACAGGTATTTTATTCTTAAAGTGACTTGCATAATATACCATCTAAGTCAACTCCATTTTCTCTTCTTCAAAAATCATGTATCCACTAATCCATGCAGTTCGAGCAGGGAGGGATTTCCTGAGTAAGAAAAATTATGAGGCTCTGATACTTAAAGCTGATATGAGTGAGGTTGGTAATCAGGATTTGATTTCTATAAAGTTACTACACTCTTAAAGCTCGTTGAGGGAAAGGGAAGATGATTTAGGGCATATGATAGATCCAGAGTCAAGATGGATCTATGCTGGTTGTAATAACATACAATTATTTAGAAAATCAAAATTAAATTTGATAATATCTCTCATTATATAATCTTTTATAATATCTCTCATTATATAAACTTTATATAATATGTGTTCATCATATATTTTCCTTCAACCATTTTTGTTTATATATTGCCATTCATTATATTGGCATTTTATTTTTTAATATTTTTGGGCATTTTATTTGTGATTTTATTCCTATTCTAATCACATTCAATTTATTTGTTATTTTGTTATTTTGGGTTTTTTGACTTTATGTTTTTCATATTTTCTATTTATATTTTTCTCTGTTAATTGATATTAATATGCAATGTAATTCAACCCCACCTTTAACATATTAATATTGGTACCTTCATCAAATAATTGCTTAAATAGAGGCAACTTGTTTGTTTTGAAGTGTAATATGAATGAGTTCAATGATCTAACTGTTAATTGATATTAATATGCAATGTAGTTCAACCCCCTTTAGCATATTAATATTGGTACCTTCACCAAATAATTGCTTAAAAATAGGCAACTTGTTTGTTTTGAAGTGTAATATGAATGAGTTCAATGATCTAAATCATCTTGCATTATATCATTAAAAATCAATGCATCAATCTGGTTTTAAGGTAAAGTTGAATTCAATGTGCCAAGTCATTTTATATAGTGAATTATTTTGATATATTGATATTTTTTTATAAGGTTGATATTGAGATCTCTTGTTTATTAGCTCTATGATATGATATGTATTGTATCAGGTATATGTGGGTTCAGAAAGGAACTGTATTACATCCCTGAATATGGAAGGAGTAATGTACTGAACAATGTACTGTTTATATATTTTCTATATAATACAGCGTTTTTTTCTCTCTGAAAAAAAAAAGAGATATCTTACTTAAAAGGGATATTGAATTATTTTATTTATGGTAGACATTAAAATATTTTTTTTGATAACTTTTTTAAAAATTTCATTTGTCAACTTCATGTTGAGCAAAAAAACTACCCATCTCGTTTATGAAGTGATATACCACATAAATATTTTAACAGTAACGGTTTTATATATATATATACATATATACATATATATTTTAGTTAATGGACATTGAAAAATATTTTTGTAATTAATATTATTTTTAAATGCTATGTGTCAACTGCAATGCCAGAAGGAATTACGCATCTTTATGCTGAACTGTAAAATACAGTTCTCCACATACATACTGAATTGGCTTTATTGCTTTATCCATTGCTTTAATGTGTTTTTAGTGTGATAGAGAGTGCTTAATACATTTTCCTTGGAGTCCTAAAAGTCTTTTCCATAATAGGAGAGAATACTGCACAGTTAGAAAGTAGAGTGGTCTGTCATTGCAGAAGGAATTACGCATCTTTATCCTGAACTGTAAAATATAGTTCTCCACATACATACTGAATTGGCTTTATTGCTTTATCCATTGCTTTAATGTGTTTTTAGTGTGATAGAGAGTGCTTAATACATTTTCCTGGGAGTCCTAAAAGTCTTTTCCATAACAGGAGAGAATACTGCACAGTTAGAAAGTAGAGTTGTCTGTCATTGTGGAAGGAATTACGCATCTTTATCCTGAACTGTAAAATACAGCTCTCCACATACATACTAAATTGGCTTTATTGCTTTATCCATTGCTTTAATGTGTTTTTAGTGTGATAGTGAGTGCTTAATACATTTTCCTGGGAGTCCTAAAAGTCTTTTCCATAACAGGCGATAATACTGCACAGTTAGAAAGTAGAGTTGTCTTTTGTTTCAGAGGATTTCGGGTTAAATCATGCATAGGAGCACCCCGTTATGCCACCATTGGTTGTGGCCATCTATGTCCTGCATTTTTTTTTTAAGAATGATTGACCTGTTTAACTCTCGGATGGTGGCTAATCTACTCTAAGGCTTAGCCACCTCGGAGGGAAAAGATTGAGTCAGTGGGTCATTGTTCGATTCAGGTCTATGTTGTTAGTCAATACTACCTCGCTCTCCAAGACTTGCAATGATCTCCACTTTGAATGCAGATAAACTATTCTTTTTGTAAGCCTGAAATTAGTTGAGTAATTAGTCCCTTACTAGCCAAGATTTAAGATTTACAAGGATTTCCACTATGAATGGGGATAAACTAGTAATCTGGATTTACAAGGATTTCCACTATGAATAGGGATAAACTATTATTTTTGTAATCTGGAACTAGTTGGCAGGATTTCTGTAGATGTTTTGTGCATATGTGAACTGGTTTCTATTTTGTTCCCTCAATGTAATTCAGAGCATTGATCTAACTATAAGAATTTCAAGTGGTCATTTTGTGCTGACTACTTTGATGTTTCTGTTTCAATTGAAATAAGTTTCTAAAAAGAAGTTTGTAGATAACGAATAGTGACTCTCATCTGAAACCAGTGTTGGATTGGTAAAGTTTTTGGTCAAAGTATTGCTTAAAAGTTTTTGGTCCAAGTAATGCTTTATAATCTGCTTTTGTTTATAATTAATTACTATGCACGGGAATTATTTAATACACATATAATGCACTCCATTGAAATGAGAATATTAATAGGGAAGAAATCCAAACATAGGGACATGGCACTGAAAATGTTAAACTTTATACAAATCTTATCATATTTGAACATTGTATTACCTTGACATAAAAAAATCGGAGTTGTCTAAGGAGGTGAAGGAATTGCCAGGACTGATAAAAGTGGCCGGAATCCAGGCAAAAGAAAATTAAGAAATCTTGCAGTAGCAGTGTTTGAATCATATTTTTGATGGTGAAAATGGATTCAGCACCATCAAAAACCTCGAGGGCACCAAAAATCTTGAAATTTAATAGCTATAACCTGGATTTACAAAATTCCATGCTGGATTTTAATAAAATCTTGCTAAAATTTCCATGATTTTCAGGGCAAAAAAAACAAGCTGGTTAGACTAGGGCAAAATAATCCAGTTCTCAAACAACATCTTGATGAACACTAAAATGTGCTACTTATGTGAAAGAATTTTTTTAATCTTAGATTAAATTTATGAAAAAATCCAGTTCTCAAACATCTTAATGAACACTAAAATGTCCTACTTGTGTGAAAGAATCTTTTTAATTTTAGATTAAATTTATGAAAAAAGCGCTGAAGATCATTTGTCACATTTTTCTTCCATAAAGGACTGTTGTTATGCAATATAACGACAGTGAAGTGAGAGAGTTGTTATGCAATATAATGACAGTGAAGTGAAGAGAGTTACCTCTCCAACTTCGTATCACAGCTTAAACTATTTATGCTACAAGTATCATGTTTCTAACTCCCATGCACCCATTTAAGCTTTGAGAAGCTTTTACTTCCTTTCTATTGGAACAGGCACTGGTCACTACATTTGCAAGTTAGATTCATGTATTAAGTCTTTTCTCTCTCTTGTTCAATCATTTATGGCAAATTATTTTTGAACAATCTTTTTCCGAATTGGGTTTCCTCCTAATTTCTGAGAATGACATGCACCCATTTTTGAACTGTCCTTTTTTCCTGCATTATTTTTCTATCATTCAAGGTAGTCCTAACAAAAAGTGAATTTTGATCATTGTACTTATCAGGCATTCTCTAGCTCTGTTAGATTTAAGATCTTGCTATTTAGCACTGTTAGACATCACTGGATCATTATTTTGAGATGGATGGATGAATTTTAAGGAATATTCTTGTTCATGGAGAGTTTCGTAATTGGTTGGTCTCATTTCTTTGCAGGTATTAGGGAATGCAAAGGGAGCTATGGCAGTTGTTGTCTCCATCTTGCTTTTCAGGAACCCTGTTTCCATCACAGGGATGCTCGGTTATATTCTAACAGTCATTGGGGTAATTCTCTACAGTGAATCAAAAAGGCGGCGGAAGTGATATTTAATTTAGAATTAGAAAAAGCTTCTTATGTGCACTTGGGCATTCTTCATGCCCATGTCCTCCATTGAAGCAGTGTCATCTGCGGCCTAAGCTTCGAAGGGGATATTTCCTTGGAAGCCAGATAAGGATTCCCTCTGAACTAATTGGAGACCATTAAGCACTTGGGATAATAAATGTGAGCAGTTGTTAGGTCACTACGGTATTGAATCTGGCTCTACAGGATTCTGTATCTCCTTTAAATTCTTTTGGGAATCAGCCAATTTCAGTTGGTGATTCACATGTTTTTTCATCAATCCATTAATGAAAGATGGCATGGCCATTGATGTTTTGAAAGTAATAAGTTTTATTCATCATGGTCTATCATGGATGTTTTGAAAATAATAAGTTTTAAGCATCAGTGTCTTTTCTAAATTTAATGGATGTTAAAATTTCATTATGGTTTTTTTTAAATCTAGTGGATGTTAAAATTTTATTTCATTTTAAAATTAGACTAGTTTTTAAAAATTAATTGCAATGTATTGTGTTTTAAATATTTATTTTTATTTATTTTTGCTGGACAAAGCTGAGAGTTTCATTTTTTCAGGTACATTTTTATTTTCCATGGGTTTGTTAATTAAGTTGTAATTTTACTTTTGGATGTGGATGATTCATCGGAATGACGGGACATCAGTCCCTGGGCATCTCCCAAGGAGACTCGCATGGGATAGCCAACTGGCCCCCTGCGACTCCATTAATATGAACATTAATATGCCAGCTCTCGACGCATTAATTCTCCATCGCCGACATTCTCCCTACCTCGTTCTGCTCCGTCAGTTCATTATGGCCTTCATCTCCAGCTATCCAGAACATTCTTGCTCCGCCTGTTGCTCTTTGCATCTCCTCTGCAGCGTTTGCCCTGAAGCATGTGCTGAGGCCAGCGCCTGCACACAGACAGGGCGGCGTTGCTCCTTGCTCAGTTGTATTGAAACCATGCCGGGCTCTCATTTTTCCCACAGTGCTTTCTGCTTCTCCAACGCAAATTTGCAGATTCCTCTTGGATTTCAACGTGAGTTTGATTCAGCCCCGTCTTGCTCTAATTGTCTCAGGCCTTTGCAAGCAGACGAGCCTGCCATGCCTAGGCTCCGACATAGGATGCGATGCCGCCGTGGTTCAACCTGTGGTCGGCCTGCAAGCTCGAGACCCTCTTCCAATCGGGGTGAAGCGACTTCCTCTGAAGATGCTGAGGGACGACAGGGCCAGGCCACCCGCAGTCACTGGGGAAGTGACGGTTCTCCTGGTTCTGCTCACGAAATTCAGCCCCCTTCGCATCCCTCAAGACCCTTCTCCACTGCGCCACGCCCATCGGGCAGTCATATCTTGAGGCAAACCTCGCAGAGGGCGGAGCTCCGCTTCGACTGCTCGTTTGATCGACCCACTGTCACTGCTTACATTACTGTCACCTTGCGTGAGGAGTCGACTCTCTCTCCTCCTCCTTTGTCTGGGCCACCTCCCTCCCCTTTTGGTCTGTGCCCTGCCCCAGCTGCGTTTTCCTCTGAACCTTCAGTCGCTCCCCCTACTACTGCTCCTCCCACCTTGGGTCAATTTGCAATGTAGGTGGATGCAATGCCTACGGGCAATGAAGGTGACCAGAACGAAGGCGCAGGTGATGATGGTGACTAGAAAGATGCAGAAGATTCCGAGGATAAGTACTGGTGTCCCATAGTGGAGGAACCGCCTTCACCAACCCACAAGCAGTGACTCCGGTTAGCCTGGTTTCTACATGGTTTTTGAGTTCCTCTATTTTGAAAGATGCACTGTTATTTTAGCTGTTTACAGCAGCAGAAGCTGCATGCTACTGAAAGTTTTTTGTTTTCTTATGTTGTATGTAATGGACTATGCACCGGTTTCCCTGTCAAGGGCGGTGAAATCTCTCCTAACAGAACTGGTTTCCCATACAGGGCAGTTCTTCACTCTGTTAAAGCATGGACATCAAGCCCAGCTTCAGGCTCACACAGCTGAATTGAGGCAGTTTTGTAATACTATGTTTCTATAATAGAATTAGCATAATTTAGAAAAAAAAAAGTTGTAATTCTACATTTTAATTTTAATAAGTTTGCTAAATAAATTTTACAATGAATTAATTTACCTAAATAACCTTAATATTTTATTTAAATATTTTATAAAATTAAATATATATTATATAAAGTAAATAAGATAATAGTATATTTTAATTTAATTCTTAATTTGATATTTTTTTCAATTAAATAATGTTCATTTTAATGTCTAGTTCTTTAATTCAATATTATCTCTTTTTATCTAAACTTTAACCAATATAATTTCATATTTATTAAGTCTTTACATTTTTATTATAATTTTATAATGCATAAAATTTATTTAAATATAATTTTATGTTTATTAAATATTTATAATTTTATTACTGGTTTATTTTGATTTATTGTATAATTTGATTTGCTATTATACAATAATTGGAGTGGCATACACACTCACCATCAAATACAAAGTGCAACATCATGCATTTAAGTTTACTATCACTTACAGAGAGCACCATCATGCATTTGAGGTGCTAGAAGCCTCCTAAGGGTGCCTTGCTTATCATTGCTGCTATTGAAAGGGTGCCAAAGAAGAATATGCTATTTGTAACCCCTGTCAGTGTATGCTATTTGTAACCCTTGTCAGTGTACTAGGATGGATCAAAGCAACATGATGAATTCCATAATGATAATAAGAAGATAATAAATTCCACATAATATGGATATTGCTCTATCATAACATTAACCCACAATCAATATGTTGTTAAAGGTGTTGTGTTTGTACTTTTCTTGTATTATAAAATCTTTTAGGTTCCCATGTGTCTAATTTTGAATACTATTATTTTAGGTGACTATTTCAATATGAATGGGGTAAAAGCTCAAAGAGAAAATAAGAAAGATTGTACAAGTTTAATGTGCATTTTTATTGGATATAAATAGAGAGTCTTAACATACCAAAAAGATGGAGCTAAGCAAAATAAATTACAAAAATTCAAATTGAAAATACCATTTAGAACATATTCTAAATTTTAAAAGCACATAATGTAAATTAATATTTATAATATTTATAAATAAAAGTAGGCTAGCTAAAAATAAAAAAATAAATTATAAATAGATAAAACATAATTAGTATGCCTAGCAAAAAAAAAATTATTTCCATTCCATTAGATGGTAGTATGATCTACAAACTATAATTAAATCAATATAATTATGATGTATTATAAGGATAAAAAATTTCATTGTAACAAAACAAAAGATAATTATAATTAGATAAACATAATTAATATTATAGAAAAATAGGAAAACTTTCATCGGTAAGATAGTAGTACAATCAAGAATATTTGTAAGTGATATTATTAAATTAATAAAGACATTATAATTAATAGGATTTAAAAATCTATGTATATAAGGTTAGAATTTGAAAAACATTTCACCTTAACATGTGTCTTTATTGTTAATTGCTGAGCATTATTGATGGTATGTTCTCTTTTCACCTTTTTTTTATTAAAATCTGTGTTACCTTCCAAGTTGTATTATGAGTTGGCTTTAGAATTTGATGGATGTTTTTCTTGCTCCTAAACAATTTTAGCTTTACTTGTTCAATTTCAATTTGTGTTGTTGTCCAAGTTAGAGTTGTACTATGAGGTGGCTTGAGACTCTAAAATAAGTTTACCTTAATCCTCCACTTTCATTACTTTTCTTGTTAAATTAAGAATTTGATAGTATTTTACCTTGATTGTCTTCTAAGTGGGAGTTGTATTATGAATTGACTCTTGAATATGATGGAGTTTTACCTTGATCCTCAACTTTTTTAGCTTTTCTTGCTTTCCTCTTTTATTTTATTTTATTAGTTCTTCATGTTTTTGAAATTCTCTGTCCCCATTAATAACCACCACTTTTTGGAGAGGCTCGAATAAGCAACTAAATTTCCATATGCATGACTAGATTTGTGCCAAAAGGTGGCAATTGAATCCTTCAAAGACTAGAGTTAGTTCCTCTAGGAGGCTTATATGTGACCTCCCATGGGAGGTTTCATTGTCAAGTCCCAAATTCTTCAATGATTGGATTGAAGAACCATGCCTAGGCCTCGAGAACATCAAGTTTATTTCTGTCTTATTCAAAAATAAAAATAAAAAACAAAACAAGACATTAGGTTTATTTATTTTTGATTAAAAAATAAAAATAAAAAAACAAAACAAGATAAGATGAACATAAGATTGTGTAATTGACATAGATTCGTATTAACTCAGACCTTGGAGCACCAAAAGGATCAAATACCTTGAGGTGTAAATTCTTTGATCATTTAATATAGATTTAGAATAATTGTGGTCTCATTCAACTCCCTAAGATTAAGAACTATATATATATATATATATATATATATATATAATTTTATTTTCTATTTAAATATTTATATCTACATTGTAAAGATTTTTTCCCCTAGTAAAAATCACAATTTTATTCATAATGAACAAAATTACATTGTAGATGTTAGAAAGCATATGCCTAAAGCATCAGATCCTGGTATCCAAGATCAATAACAACTCATCAGAGAGTTAACACAAATCTACTATTTTCAACCTTTCTTTTTTTCCAGTTTTCGCCAACCACTAGAGTTGGGAGTGGAAGATACAATAGTCATCTGAGTCTCTTTTACATTTACATGGATTTCTTTATCAGAATTTGAACTTTATGATGCATGAATTCGTTTGGTACCATTGAATTCTTTTTCAGATGGGATTTTCTCAATCTACTTTTGCTGAACGGAAGGCATTGGAACTATTGAAGAAATTTGCTTGACATCGCTCTTCTGCATGGCTTCCTGGGAATTCTGGACATTATTGTTTGAGGTGTTTTTTGGGATTTCTACATCCTCTGCTTCGACTTCCTAGGATTCTGAAAACTGCCAACCTTTTGGCTTTGGAGCTTGTTGCCTTTTCCTTTTAGGGTCTTTTTTTGGTTGAGGACACACATTTTGAAGATGGCTGACTTGTAGACATATGCGACAACGAAAGTCATATTCTCATAATCAAGAGGTTGGGACCACTTCAGATTGTTGTGAATCAGAGTAATGCTATTAGGTAAACCTTTACTAAGATCCACCTTTACACAAATTCTGTCAAAAGTGAAAATTCCTTCTAATACTCTGTGATGCCAAAAATGTAGGGGTAGGTTATGTAATCTGACCCATACTAGAATTTTGGATACCACCATGGTATTTGCATCGAATCCTGGAAACCAAGGTGCCATGAATAGACCTGCAGTGCCCCAAAACTATGGTCTCTCGTTTAATACATAATCCAGATCTTTTGTTGTGTCAAACTTTACAATAAAAAAACCCCAAAACATGGGTGAATATCACAATTTTATTTCCAAGTAGAGAAAATCCATTGATGTAAATTCTTCGATTTGGGCCAAAATCCATTGAATCTGCATATAACTGCTCTTGCATGGAAATCAGAGTAAAGTTCATTTACCTTGGGCAAGTTGATTGTCAATGCCGACACTTGGTTCATCTGCTCCACAATATAGGGACCAAGAAGATTGGGGGATTGTTCTGCAATTTTTTGTGGATCCCTCTTCCCTTTAACTACATCTTTGAAGAAAGCTAGGCCTTTGGAACTAGATCCAGGAAAACCTCGGCAAGTTGATTGTCAATGCTGACACCTGGTTCGTCTGCGCCACAATATAGGGACCAAGAAGATTGGGGGATTGTTCTGCATTTTTTTATGGATCCGTATTCCCTTTAACTACATCCTTGAAGGAAACTGGGCCTTTGCAACTAGATGCAGGACAACCTCCAAGAAGTCTCATGTTCAGGATGATGGCTAAATCAGGTACAATGCCACAATCCTGCAAATTGTAGTCCTTTTACAATGATTTCCCTGCATAAATAAAATTTTGGAGTCTTGCTGGAATACCCAACTATTCTTGAATATTTTTCTTAAGAGCTTGTACCCGATCCTAGACCCAGACCCTCATACGCACTGATTTACCTCAGTGTTTTAATAAAAATTTGGATCAGAACCCCTTGAAGCAGATTTGGGGATTGGCATCCCCGATTTGTCCATATATTGGTCACGACTAGTAGATTTGAGGGTAAATTGGGAGTCTAATGGTATAAGATGGAATTGAGAGCCTCCCCGACATCAAATGCTCCAAAACTCCAATCCATGCAATGCCCCAAATCCAGCAGATCAGATTGGAAGATTCGATGAGATCCACAAAATCTGTGACTGGAATAGTCTGAGGTTGGTGACCATGATTTGGCGCCAAACAATCCCTCCATTGTGCTTTCTTCGCTACACGACAATCTTGAGATATCATTCATAACCACACATTTTATTTGCAGATCTATCCAGAAAGATCCCGCCTGAGGATTATGCTGCTCTTTTATTGATAGATGACTTAAATCCACACCCCGATCTGCTAATAGCGACATATCAAAACGCTGAACAAAACCCTTGTCCTTGAAAACCATGCGATCTGAACAATAATCAAAGAAAAGTGCTAGGTCTGAACGAAAGCGTGTAAGATCTGACACATAACAGGTCCTACCGGATTGAAAAAAATTGGTGTTCAAGACCCCACATGCAACAAAATGAAAGGCTCCCCCATAGCTCTGAAACTCCATCAAAGCGACTCCCACATCTCGCTGGGTTTCTCATTTAGCGTATTTTTGTGTCTGTCGCGCCGACTCCCTTGAGAATACCCAAACACAAATGCCATAAAAATTACCCGTGGGTGCTTTGAAAAGCTTCTTCTGGAGCAGAGCTGACCCAATATAAATGGCCAATTGAAAAAATAGGACGCTCGCCACTCTTCGTCTTTTTTGGTGATTCAATGAGGGATTTTGCCCGAAAGAACGAGCCTATCCCATCCACCAAGATAAACATGACCGAACTTTGGCCATAGGCAAGGTTGCCGAGAATTGCAGTGTCGAGATCGACTAGTGTGATAGTGACCAACTCAGCTTCAAAAAGCAGAAAAACCCTAGCATCATGCGGCATCTTCCCCCACAAATTCATTCTTCCCATTTATTATTTTAAGTTATATGGTTTTTTACAATATAAAGATACTTATATATAAATAATCTATTTATACTATTTAAATTTTGTATTTCTTTTAATAAAATCCACCAAATTTTTAGTTATAACGGTATGAAGCTTTACTTTAAAAAATTACCATGATACTTACATGATGGATATTCTATGTTTGGCATGAAACCTTCACTTTGATTAAGATGATAATAACTACATGTCATATAGTAAGAAAACAAAATGGTTGCATGTCCCTTGCTTGGTTTTGGTCAAAAATATACACATAGCAACTTTGTACAAATTGGATATAGCCATATGTAATGTCGTACCAGTTTAGTAGTATTAGTGTAGCATTATTCAACTTGATTGTGATGCTTTAGTATTGGTAATGTAGTAGTATGAGTGTGATGGCAATTAATGAAGAAAACGAACAACATTCATTCGGATAATGCTTTGATATAGATAGTTAATACAAGAAATGATTACCAAAATCAGAAACATGCTTCAAATTTTATATTTAAGGAAATTTGTTTTTATGATAAATCATATAATAAAGTTCTCCATGTAAATAAATTTTAAATTAAAGTTTTTTTTTGGAATACTACTTTTATATATATAATTTTTTGAATAGTATTTTATATATCATAATAAACAAACTATATATATTATTATATGTTATTTTAAAATTTATAATGAATATAAAGATGATTTATTATATTTGTAAGGAATCACATTTTATATAAAATAAATGGTTGGTAAATGTTTATAAAGATGAATCTACAATAAGCATCAAAACACTTACTCTGTGATACATCTAACATTGTTAAAATTAAAAAATAATAAAAACTAACTAAATTATAACTTTATTTTAAATTATTATTATTATTAATTATTAAAAAATACACCTTAAACATATATACATTTAGAAAAGTATGGAACACGATTCTTAATCATGGAGATTTAATTTCATAAAAATTCTTAATTCGTAAATAGGCTTTGTTACAATATCATGAGCCAATATCATGACTTATAGATATCAAGTGCCCAAAAAACCATAACTCACCTCACTGGCACTTATTCAAATACTTTTTTTTTAATAATCAATTTTATTAAAAAGATAAAAAGAATAATAAATACTTCGAAAAGAAATCTCAACTATATTTATTTGTATACTATCATAAATATTCTATAAAAATCAAGTATCCACCATTTATTTAACAATTATTGATAATTAAATCATATTAAAATAAAATTGTAAAAACCAAGATATAACATTTTATATATATATATATATATATATATATATATATATATATATTATTTTTGTTTTGATCGTATATTTTGTGAATAACATATTATATATATGTATGGTATTTTTATTTTGATTGTATATTTTGAGAATAATATATATGTATGATATTTTTATTTTGATTATATATTTTAAAAATATTTCAAAACTAAATTGTTCGACAGAAATAACCTAAACCCCTATCTATACCCGTCTATCTGTCAGGCTTAAAATCTGCAATCTAAATAAATTCAGCAAGCTTACACACCATTGGCCATTTCTATTTCTTTCCATCTCATACAATACAAACTTCTAACAGCCAAGTGCTAAATTTCACTAACTGCCGCTGTTCTCTTCCAGATTCGGAAACTTGAAAATATAATCAAAGGATCTAGAATCCTGGAAAGGATCTACATCCACTTAGGTGCATTCAGGGAGAGACCATCTCTGAAAATGATGTACTTTCTTTACAATCTGCGCCTCTTCAAGTTTGTTAATTTCATTAAAAAAAACGGGAGCCTCTTAGACTCATCAAAGTTCAGGTTCTTGGGAGGTTGAATGTTATTATTAACATGTTTCCACTGGCATTCAAATAAAGATGTTTTTGTTTTCACCCCTGCCTTTGGGTTTCCAACGTTCTGTCTCTCTGAATGGATATTTTGCCACTGCCATATCTAGCTCTTGCCCAAACGTGCAAGCGTAGACTTGTTTCCCCACATATGGTAACAAGGGAAGTTTCTTTCCAAGAATGTTGGAATCTTTTAAATCAAGCATCCACACACTGTACATATTATGTTGTTGGGCCTTGCATTTTTCTGTTATAAGGTATTGATAAGCACATATACTCTCTCACAAGTCACACACAAACAATGCAAAACAAGCAGAGACTCTGGGGCACTGAAAGCATAGAAGCCAACGGCATAAAACCTGTTAAAGTTTGTTTCAAGCGGCCCACAAGCAGATTGCAGGGCAAAGATATTTCATAGCACAACCAAGCTGTCGGATGATGTGAACATGCGTAGCTCATAAGCACTCCCGCTTAAGGTATGGAACGAGGAAGGGGGAGTGTGTGCCAGTGTTTCTAATTGAAGTAGACAACCGAATGGATATTTGACATAAGAAACCAGAGCTCGAAGGGTTTGAACATGTAAAACCAAGGTTTCTAAGGGTTTGATTTCAGAATATAACATAAATGCGTTTAAACATGATAACCGGTCAAGAAATTTCACAAATGATATAGGGCAAGTGAAAATTGCCTCATTAGTCAAAGTTGGGAAGTGGGTTTGGGTCAATGCCAAACGATATCAAACCATTTTAAAACGAAGACTAACTTGTCTAAAATAGGAGCAGACAAAGAAGAAAAGGTCTCAAAGGAAAAGTATTCAAATAAGTACTCTTTGCAAGCATCTGACAACAACAAGTCCAAAAGAAAAGGAAAAGTCATTAATGATTTTGCCTTCTATAGTCCCACATCCACACCTCAAACTTGGTCATCTGATCTTTATGTGAAAGAACTGTTAAATGTAAAAAAGAGGTTGGAGGTTGTAGAAGCTAAAGAGCAGGAAATATATCCTACAATTCATACAATAACAACTAAAAACCAAGCTTTAACAGAAAGCAACAAAGTTTTGAAGGATAAAGGGAAAGTAGTTGCCCAAATAGAAAGTCATGAATAGACAACAAGAGAAAAAAGGAAATGAGATTCCGCAAAACTTTCCAAAACCTGAGCTCGTAGAAACAAAGCTGCAATGGCAAGAACAAATATGCCAAGCATGGAGAGTAAGTAAGCTTAACGATGAGATAGCCAAGCTCATAAAAGTCATCATGCTTAGCTTGCACGATAAATATATCATTCTAAGCAAGAAACAACTCTTGATGGGTTCTCGGTTTTTTCTAGAAGAAGATTTGACTGTAAGACAACAAGAGGAAAGGAGGAAGGAAATGTCAAAGGTTAGGGCAATAAGAGATGAGGGAAAGAGAGCATGGATTTATAAAGGTAAAGCTGTGATAACACAATTTGGACCTCCTTCCAAAACAAGGCAGCAAAACGATAACAAAGAAGAGGCAAAAAACTCTTCAGCAAGAAATGAGGAAGCAAGGTCAATATGGCCAAGTAGGAACAAAGACTCAACTGTGAGTCTTGCATGTCAAAACAAATAGCAATCAAGTTGTACCTAGCTTTCCTTAAGATTAGTTTGTTGGAACTATAGGGGTTACCCATGGAGACGAGGACCTAGGTTAGGCCCTATTGCGGAAGGTAGAGACATAATTTTCCTCATAGAAACACATGAGCATGAAGGGTGCAAGACACCTTTGTTTGAAGGGTACAGGAAGACAACAACGTGGAACAAGATAGCAAAGAATGGAAAAGGACACTAGGGTATCATGGTATTAGTGAGAGAAAAAGAAGGTCGTTTCATTCAGCTAGAAAAATAAGACCCAAATAAGCAATTTGTCCAGATTAAAATATCAGAAAATGAAAATCGCATCAGAATGGCAGCATGCTATTTTGCGCCACAAGTTTCAAAATCTACAAAAGTAGAGGGTTTGACCACAAAGATCCCTTTGCTGCCCTAAACGCAAATATTGCAACATATTATCAACTAGGTGAAGTCCTTATAGTGGGGGATTTCAATGCTAGCACTGCAAGTGAGCAAGCTAGCATTCTTTGTTGTAAAGAAGACTATGACCCTATCTGACTTATAGAAGAGAGTAATCATTAGTGGGAAAGAATTTAAGAGGATAAATATTGCAATATATTTGGTTAACAATTTCTTACGCTATGTGGGGCTTTCGATTTAGTCATTTGTAATGGTTTGACTAGATGGGAAAAGTCCGGTAATTTCACTTGCAATATTTACAATAGAGAAAGTGTAGTAGATTATGTAATTTTATCGAATAGTTTGTGTGAGAAAATGGAGGAAGTGTTGATTGGAGATAAAATTTGAGACTTAAAATCATATCACAAGCCAATTTATTCAAGTTTCTCTTAGACAGGAAAGAAGCAATTAGGGTCAAAAACTCAGTGTGTTCAACAAATCCCCCAAAGGGAAGAATTATTTTGACTCTATAAAATTGTAATACCTTCAAAATAATGCTAGAGAGGCTCTTTGAGAAGGAGGAATCTCATTTCATGGCCTTCGTAGTCACGAATTAACACACTTGCAAAGTGCAAAAGAGAAAAAATTAAGAAGTCTAAAACAAATTTCTTTCTAGTTAATGCTTGGTTTTGTCAGGCCAGGAGGTAACTCCGCAAATTAGAATATGAATTAGATGGAAGGTGTGTATGTACTTATACATGGAGGCGAGACTATTGGGATTCATTTCCCAATGTCTCTTGGCCTTCCTTATTTCCTATTTTACAATAATATACAATCTCACCCAATCCCTTAGGATTAGGTGTCAACATTCCCCCCTTTAATCGAAAGGGATGTTGGTGAGTCTAAGCATTGTTCTGAATTTTTCGAACTTTTATCTTCCAAGAGCTTTGGTGAAGATGTCTGAAGTTTGCTCATTTGTGGAACAATGACGTAGATGGATAGTTTTGGCCTCAACATGATGTTGAATCATATGGTTTTTTGTATTGATGTGCTTTGTTCGATCATGGAACTTTGGGTTCTTGGCCAAATTTATTGCATAAGTGTTGTCGATCATGAGTGGAGTTGAATGCATTTGTTTCATCTGCAAATCTTATAGGATTTTCTTGAGCCACACAATTTCCTTTGTTGCGTCAGCTGCTGCCACATATTCTGCCTCAATTGTGGAATATGCTGGAATTGATTGTTTGCGTGATCTCCATGAGACAACTCTTGATCCAAGACTCATGGTATAACCTGAAGTAGATACTCCAGTTTCTTTGTCCCCATCAAAGTCTGAATCAGAGTATCTGATCAAGCTGAAGTCACCCACCTATGTATATTTGAGTCCAAAGTCTTGAGTCCCCTTCAAGTACTTTAGAACTCTTGTTGCAGCAGACCAATGTCCTTCACAAGGTTTTTGCATAAACCTGGAGAGGATTCCAACAACAAATGAGATGTCTGGTCTGGTAGTAGTCAGGTAGATAAGACTTCCTACAAGTTGTCTATACTTCGTTGCATCCTCAAATTCCTTCTCTTCAATGGATGTGAGTTTCAAGTTTTTTTCAATTGGAGTGGTTAAGGGATTGCATTCATCCATGCCAAATTTGTTCAAAATATATCCAATGTACTTCTTTTGAGAAAGGAATATAAATTTAGGATGTTGAGTTACTTCAATACCCAGATAGTAGTGAACATAGCCCAAATCAGTGATTTGAAAACCTTTCTTCAATTCTTTCTTTATGGATGCAATATAACTCTCACTGTTCCCTGTCATCAAAAGATCATCTACATACACCACAATATATAGAATTGTTTTCCCAACTTTCTTAACAAACAAAGTTCCATCATCAAGATCAAAATGTTTGAAGTTAAGTTTCAGAAGATGCTCAGTTAATTTCTCATACCAGGCTCGCGATACTTGCTTGAGGCTATACAAGGATTTTATAAGCCTGCATACTTTGTGTTCTTGGCCCTTCACAACAAATATTTCTGGTTGGGACATAAAAACCTTCTCCTTTAGATCTCCATTCAAAAAGGCGGTTTTTACATCCATCTGATGGAATTTCCATCCCTTCTGAGCTGCTAGGGCAAAGAGTGTCCAGATGGTGGCCCATTTTGCTATGGGGGAAAATAATCGACCCCTTCTTTCTGTGCAAAACCTTTTGCCACAAGCCTGGCTTTGTGCTTGTCAAGTGCGTCGTATGCTTTGTACTTGTTCTTGTAGACCCACTTGCAGCCAATTGTTTTGGTTCTCAAAGGAGAATCAACCAGCTTCCAAGTGCCATTCTTTATTAAGGCATCATACTCCTTTTGCATTGCTTCATTCCATTCAACATAAGAAGCGATTTCTTTGAAGGAAGTTGGTTCAAGATCTATAGACAAATTCAATTCATAGTTATAAGCAATATCCATATCAGTAGGTGAGTCAAAATTATCTATGTCACCTCCGTTTTGTCTGGTGGAACTTCTTGTTACTATCTTTCCAACCTCATCGAGACGAATGTTTTCTAGTGTCTTTGTTAGTATTTTGGGGGACCTTTTTGAGATGGCCTAGGCTGCTCATTTGACTAAGTTGGAATTGAATCAAGATTCAATCTCCCAATTCTGTCAATCACACCGTTTAATGTGTCATCCGTGGTTGGTTCTTCATGTGGGGGAGAGAGTGCTTCAGAAGATGATTCCACAACTTGATTTAGTATAGGAATACCCCCTTCAAGATGTGGAATATGATTATCAAATTCTTGAAAAGACTTTGCATGTGTGAATCTATCAAAGCGATCAAGTTTCCGCTTAACAACATTGTCAGTCTTGGAATATTCAATGAATATGACATCTATGGCTACTACAAACTTCTTATTGACTTCATCGTAGAGACGATATCCTTTAGAGGTATTGGAATACCCCAAGAAGATACATTTTCGACTTCGAGCACCAAGTTTATTCCTTTGTACCTTAGGTATCAAAGCATAACAGGTGGAACTAAAGACTCTGATATGCTTTACCGAAGGAATGTGGCCATGCCACATTTCATAAGGAGTTTTGTTTCTGATTGAATTTGAAAGACACCTATTCTTTATGTATACAACACATAGAACCACATCAGCCCAAAAAATCAATTTTACATTCTTAAAAAACGTCAAGGAGCGAACCATATTTAAAATTGTCCTATTCATTTTTTTAATTACACCGTTCTATTGGGGATTATAGGACACAATTGTTTGATGTTTGATCCCATGTTGACGAAGATAGTTTTCAAATTCATTTGAAGTGCATTCTTTTCCATTATCAATGTGCAAAGAGCCAATATGAGTTTGTGCATCATTTTCAATCCATGCATAAAAATACTTGAATGTTTGAAAATCATCAGATTTGTTATTCAATAAGTAAACCCAACACATTCTGGTGTAATCATCAATAAATGTCATCATATATTTATTTCCATTTGCAGAAGCAACAGGCATGGGGCCACATAAATCTGAATGAATAAGCTCAAGTTTTCTACGTGCTCTGGAATGTGAATCATGAAAGGGCTGTTTGCTATGCTTTCCTAGAATAAAAGCATCACATTGCTTAGGTTTCCTAGGAATTGTAGGCAATCCAGTAACACCATTTTTATTCAACAATCGAAGGCTGTCATAGTTTAAGTGTTCAAATCTAGCATGCCATAAAAGACTTGATGGGAATGTATCTTCATCATGATGAGAAATGAATGCAAAGTTTTGTGCATGAGCAGAGGAACCTTGCAACTTTAGGAGTCTTCCTTCTTCTATTACCTCCATGACAAATGAGCGATCTGACGCTTTTCTAAACTCAATCTTGCCATCAAACATTTGAATGGAATGTCCTTGCTGGAATATGTCGACCAAGGACAACAAGTTTCTCCTCAACTCAGGGAGGTATATAACCTCATGTAGAAGATGATCAGGAAGACCAGGCAACTTAAGCCTGATTGTGCCAAGCCCTGATGGCTTGAGTTTGGATTTATTTGCGAAGTACACTGCTCCATCAACTTTGTCAGTAAATTCTTCAAAAAAATATTTTCTAAAAGTCATGTGACATGTTTCTCCCGAATCTAGCAACCAATCATTTCTCCAAGAAGTAAATGAAACATCAAACAAGTTTTCAGTTACTCCATTGTTACAATGTGCTACAACATAATGAGCTGATTCAGGTGCTTTACCTTTATCTCTATCATGAGTTTTACCTTTTTATTGATTTCTTTGCTGCTCAATTTTATCCCAAGGCAACTTACATGTAGATGCATCATGCCAATCTTTATTGCACCGTATGCAATGAAGATCAAATTTTCCAGTTTGAGTTTGTCAACCCCCCTTCCTCTGAAGTTCCTTCTTCCTCTTCCTCTTTCGCCACCTCTTCCTTTGGAAGAATCTTGAGCATGACTCTTCTCTCTATGGGCGAAACATACAACCTCTTCAGAAGACAGAGGGGCTGTCATCTTTCCAAAATCCTTCTCTTTTTCTGAAATTTTTTTCTCAAGGGAATCAAAGGTGATTTTTATGAGGTTTCCACTTGATTGAAATGACTCAAGGTAATGTGAGTAAGTGGGATATAATGCCTTAACATAAGCTATGAGAGGTATGTCAACTTCTACACTAGTATTCTTAATGTCATGCATGATATATCTTACTTCTGATGCTAAAGAAAGAGGGTCATCATTTTTCAATTCAAGGCTGAACAACTTAATCATTAATTGAACAATTTCAAGTTCTGAATGTGAGTCATAGAGTTATTTTAATTTTCTCAAGTCTTCATAGGAATTTGAAAACGGTGTAATATGGCGACTCACCTCTTCATTTACAGAAGCTGCAATCAAGGCATAGGCCTTGCAGTTTTTGTTTTCCCAAATGGCGATCTCCTTGTCTAAGGTGGACTTTGCTGGTGGATGGTCTCCTTCTCCTTCACAAATTCCTCTCCACAACTCATTAAAAATGAGAGTGTGCTTGATTTTCTTAGACCATTCAGGATAGTTCTCCTTGCTGGAGAGAACAAATCCCACAATAGATATGAGAGAATGCATTCTTTTTAAAAAAAATCACTTTGCTGCCACTGTAAAAAAATGCTCAATTCTGGTTTAAATTATGCAATTCAAAGATTTATTTATTTATTTATTTTTTTTCCTGTAATTTTTTTTTTGGAAATTTTCTTTTTGGAGAGAAAATTAGAGGGTTTATTTGGGGGAGGGATTATTTGAGGGAGGGCTTATTTGGGGGAGGGCTTATTTGGGGGAGGCATTATCTGAGGAAGGAAGAAGTGGGGGAGGGAGGGTGGAAGTGGGAGGCCGAGCTGCAGGGAGGCAACAATAGGGAGGGAGGAAGGGAAGGGCCGAAAGCCGAGGAGGGAGAGGCAGCGGCAGGGAGGGAGGACGAGCTACAAGGAACAATCGAGGTTGAGGAGGGAAGGGGGAGCGGGAGGCTGCGGGAGCCAGAGTGGGTAGAAGGAGGGCAACACTAGGGAAGGAGGTTGCGGTGGGGGCTGGGGAGTTGGCAGTGTGAGGGAGGCTGCGGGAGTCAGCGTGGGAGGGAGGACGGCAACAGCAGGGAGCGAGGCTGCGGTGGGAGCCGGGGAGTTGAGGAGCTGACGTGGTGCAGTGGGGCAGGAGCGAGCGTGAGGCAGGAGCCGACGTGAGGCAGGGTGCCAGAAAGGTACGAAGGTAACGTGGTGCAGTGGGGGAGGAGACCTGCGGTGGTGAGGAGGGTCAAGGCTGAGCATAGGAGTTGTTTAGCCACCTATGTGCCAAATTAAAAAGCTAAAAGCAACGCGAAATAAAACTGAAGGTCAATACTGAGGGTCTGCAGTCACAAAAAAAATTACATATTAGCTATTGAATTCCACAGAGAAAGCAGCGGACTATATGAAAGAGAAAGCATTTTTTCCAGGTGTCGGTAGAGAGGCAGGTCTACTAGGAGGGAGTTACAAGGGTAGGGATGCTAGAAATATAGATGGCTTTGATACCATGTCAAGCCAGGAGGTAAATTCACAAATTAGAATATGAATTAGATGGAGGGTGTGTATGTACTTATACATGGAGGTGAGACTATTGGGATTCATTTCACAACGTCTCTTGGCCTTCCTTATTTCCTATTTTACAATATTATACAATCTCACCCAATCTCACCCAATCCCTCATGATTAGGTTTCAATAGGTTTGACGAGGAATGCAAAAAGATAAGGAGAATGTGGAAGGAATTAGACAAGGATAACATAAATCTCAAAGCTTACAAGTAGATATTACAAAAGAAAAAGGTTTATTTCATGGTTTTGAGGAGAGAAGAACTAATCTTCCTTGGGAAAAATAACCCCAAATTATTTTGGAAGGAGCTCCAGCAGGAAAAGGTGCAAACTGAAAACAACATTACAACTTCTAAATGGTTGGACTATGCAAGACAACTTTATGAGTACGATCCCAAGGTTGACCCTCCTCCCATTGTCAACACAGACACAAAAATCTTCATGGTGCAAGATGTAGAGATGGGTATCAAGAAGTTGGGTGCTAGAAAAGAAAAAGAATTAGTTGAACTCCAAACAGAGTATCTAAAGCGGGGCTTAAAAATTCTTGCACCTCACATCCCAAAAATTTTCAACAACATCATACAACAGGGGTTCCCCACAGATTGGACAACTAATATGGAAATATCTATTTTCTTGAGTGGTGACATCAATAATCCCTCAAATTATAGGACCATAATGATAAACCCCTTTTTTGAAAATTTATTTGGAAGCATGTTAGAAAATAAAATTAGCAAGTGGGAAGAAGAAAGAGACAAACATGCTAAAGGGAAAGAAAGTTTTATACTTAAACATTCCATAATTGATCATTGTATAACTTTAAGCCACATCATTGAAAAATTTTGGGAAAAGAAGGAAGAATTTTTTTGTTGCTTTGTTGATTTCAGAAAAGCCTTTAACGCAGTTCCTAGGGATAAGCTTTGGTGCAGAATGGAGGAACTCAAGGTTCCCAAGCATTTGAGAGCAGCTGTGCATAGGCTGTATGAAGAGGTGAAAGTCAAAATTAGAACTTCGGTAGGCATTTCTAAAAGTTTTAGAAGCGATATGAGGGTCAAGCAAGGTTGACCATTGTCTACTACCCTTTTTGGTTTATATATTGACAAGCTTGAAGAGTGGCTAAATTCGCAAGGGGGTGATGGTATCCATTTGGGCAAGTTCGTTATAAGGCTTCTTTTGTACATAGACGACCTTATACTGATTGCCAAATCTTCTCTTGGTTTGCAAGAGCACTTACTTTCCCTTGAACATTTTTGTAGAAGGGTGGGGATGCAATTCAATATTAGCAAAACGAAAGTAGTGGTTTTCTCTAACAAAAAAAAGCATAACCAACAAAGTTCTACTTTGAAGGAAACATTCTGGAAGAAGTTGCAAATTAAAAACACCTCGGAATTGAATTCAATAGAAATTTAAGTTGGGATGGTTGTAGAAAGAAAATAACTTTGGGAGGTTGGAAAAAAATTTATGATCTTCAAAATAGGTGTAGAGAGGCAGAGATATGGGACTGGAAAACCACTCTAACTCTTTTTGGGCTTCTAGTGATCCCAATGATTCTCTAAGGTTGTGAACTGTGGGCCAACAACACATCCGAGATGCAATGGAAACAAATTGATAAAATTCAGAAGTGTTTGATTACAAACAAATTCAAAATTAAAAGTGCACTTCTTTATGCTATCTTGTTAAGTGAAACATAGGCTTCTCCTATTAAAGCAATTGCTATGATGCGAATCATAGGGTATTTAAAAAAAATTGAGCAAATAGAATAAGGTTGTGTTTAATGACATATTGTGCAAAATAAAGAAGACTTGGATTCAGAAAAATAACAAATGGTTTAGTAAATGGGGTATTTGCTTGAGCATGTGTCCCACAAACAATAAAGATATAGATTTTTTTGTTATGGATAAGTTCCACAAATGTACTTGGGAGAAAGAGCTAGGGAGAAAGAAGTACTACATTGAAGAGTTTAACCCCACTCATAATCATCAACAAAAAGCGTACATAGGGGCCAATATTTCTTGGAGATTCAAAATTCTTATTGGTCAATTAAGGACTAATTCTCATCAACTTCGTTGTGAAACAGGGTGCTGGAAAAGGCCAAAAGAAATGTGGGAGGAAAGAGTGTATTTTTTTCTCTTCGAGAAAAGTGGAAATAGACAAAAATTTCATTTTAGAGTTTGAGGCCTTCAAAGACAATAGGGAAATTTGTGCAAATATGTTGTCAGCTAGCTCTTGGGATAATCTATTCAACGAAGAGTTTGTCGAGAAGATGGGAGCGTTTATTGTAAGAATCCATAGGAAAAGGGCTGAATACAAGAACCAAATGGAGAAGTAATCTATCCCGTAGGCTATTTTTAGCCTCGTGTACATAAAAAATAATTTCTTTCTTTCTTTCTATATGGATTCAAGGTGCTGTAAGTCTATTGTGGATTTTGGGAATATTACAAAATCATAAAGACATGAGAAAGTCAAATAATTAAACTTGCACATATCTGTTGGGAATCAATAATCAATATAAAGATGCCCTATTTAGAGTAATTTTTTGGATGTTATTGAAAGGGATCCAAATTCAAAAACTGATAAACCTTTTATAAATATTGCCACGACATCAGGGTGGTTCAATGCAAGATATAATGAATTTTGTGTAAGACAAGATAAATTTTGGGTCATAATATGGATAACGCTCTATGATACCATTAGCCCATGATATACTAAACCATCGTTAAAGAGTGGCCACTCCTTCTATAACAATCCACTTGGCTGAGAAAGCATTTCTCAGAAAAGGACAACATCACAAAATCCTATTAGTGAAGGCTACTCGTCTTGCCAAAGAATTGTGAGAACAATAGAGAATGTTATTGTGAGAACAACCTAGAATATTTTAAAATTGTTTATTATTAAGATATTGTTATAAGTGGTTAATGTCTGGTTGAGATTATGTATTCTAATTAGGTTTTAAATTCTATTTATTAGGAGTTTCTTCAAACTCCTTTACTAATTTGAGAGTATAATAGAAAATGTTATTATAAGAAGAATATATAATATTTTTAGATTGATTATTATGAGGATTTGTTATAAGTAGTTAATGGTTCAAACTCTTTAATTAATTTGAGAGAATAATATAGAATGTTATTATGAGACGAATAGGGAATATTTTCAATTTTTTTATTATTAGGACATTGTTATACGTGGTTAATGTCCTCTAGAGATTGTGTATTCTAATTAAGTTTTAGATTCTATTTACGAAGAATTTGTTCAAACTCCTTACCTTCAAGATGAGCTTTACCTCAAAATCCTTCACATCATTTGAAGCGTTGGCACTCATCTCTTTCATTACATTATATTTTAGTATTGGAGCATAGGTTAGAGTGTGTAATCTCTTTCATTAATTTTTATTTTGGTATCAAAGCAGGTTAGAGTATGCAAGATGTGAGTACTAGGTGTTGAATCAGTGAGATTGTGGGTGCTATGTGGTGACTTCCAAGTATATCTACAAGATCAAACATACAATAGATGGTAGCATAAAGAAGTAAAAAGCGAGATTTATGGCAAGAGGGTTCTCCAAGAAAGAGGCAGAGGAATATGAAGATACATTTGCTCTAGTTGCTAGAACAACCTCATGGATTTGAGATACATGAGAAGGAGTCTCATGTCTACACATTAAATAAATATTTGTACAAAATTCGAGCATGGTATTCTCGGATTAATGGATATCTGAAGAGTCTTGGTTGATATTTTTATTATATTACTTGTTTCTAACGGGAGAAAAAAGGACTCACATAACAAAGGGAGGAATAATGGCAGGAGGATTTGCTTCAGTGATAGAGGGAGTAGTCGAGCCCTTCTTTAGTGTCAAAGAAAGTTGATCTATGAGTTTGATGCATTAATTCCTTGGTCAAGGAAAGTATAATTTGAAATTCTTTAGAATATTGACTACAAGATTGTCAGATTAGATCCGTAAAGGTGAAAGGTCCTTAAGAGTAGTATGCATTCTATGAGTGGAACATTCTAGACAACATATATGCTTCAGTGACTAGGAAGAAGTACTAGGAAGTAGAGGGAGAAACCATAACTGCCACAACAAGATTTGTTCTAGAGAGAGCACCCAACCAGGGTGACCAAAAAGAAACTGTGGCGATCCATCTAGTGAAGGAAGCCGGTCAATTTATGGTTGAGCTAAGGCATGCAACATAACATGTGTCGAAGTGCCAACATGATATAATTGGATATGAATTGAAATAATGAAGTACAAATACATGGATATACAAATTTAGATTTCACAGAGAACACATAACGTAGGAAAAGCACATAAGGATGTTGTTTCAGTTTGGGTTATGCTATGATATCCTATATGAGCAGGAAGCAAACATTTGTTGCATTCAACATTGAAAAAGTCTAATTAGAAAATGAGCTTAGGTCTATTGCGGATTCTCAAAATGTTCCAGGATTAGACATACATGGGCAGGGTCAAATAATTAACCTCGCTCATATCTGTTGGGAATCCACAATCGACATAAATATACCCTACTTAGAGCACCTTTCTCGCCATTGTTATTATTGAAAGGGATCCACATCCAAATAATGGTAAATATTTTATAAGTATTGCCATGAAACTAGGGTGGTTCAATGCTTGATATAATGAATTTTGTGGAAGACATGATAGATTTTGGGTCTTAATATGGATAACACTCCGTGATACCATTAGCCCATGACCAACTCAACTTCATCAAAGAGTGGCCACTCCGTCCATAACAATCCACTTAACCGAGAAATCATTTCTCATAAAAGGACATATGATCATAGAATCCTATTAGTGAAGGCTTCTTCTCCTTCCAAAGCATTGTGAGAAAAAAAGAGAATGTTATTATGAGAGCAACATAGAATATTTTAAAATTGTTTATTATTAGGAAATTTTTATAAGTGGTTAATGTTAGGTTGAGATTGTGTATTCTAATTAGGTTTTAGATTCTATTTACTAGGAGTTTCTTAAAATTCCTTTACTAATTTGAGAGAATAATAGAGAATGTTATTATAAGAAGAATATAGAATATTTTCAAATTTTTTATTATGAGGACTTCTTATAAGCAGTTAATGGTTAATGGTTCAAACTCCTTAATTAATTTGAGAAAATAATAGAGAATGTTATTATGAGAAGAATATGGAATATTTTCAAATTGTTTATTATTACGACATTGTTAGAAGTGGTTAATGTTATCACGAGATTGTGTATTCTAATTATGTTTTAGATTCTATTTACGAAGAGCTTTCTCAAACTCCTTACCTAATTTGTAATATTATATATAAAATTGAGTGTGATCACTTTTCAGGATGAGCTTGAACTAAAAATTCTTTACTTCATCTGAAGAGATGCAACTCATCTCTTCCATTATTTTTTGTTTTAATATTGGAGCATAGGTTAGAGTGTGTAATATATTTCATTATTTTCTCTTTCGGTATCAGAGCAGGTTAAAGTATGCAAGCTGTGAGTACCATAGGTGTTGAAACAACCAGATTGTGAGTAATATGTGGTGACTTCCAAGTAGATATACAAGATCAAACATGTAGTAGATGGTAGTATAGAGAAGTACAAAGCGATATTTGTGGCAAGAGGGTTCTCCCATAAAGAAGGAAAGGACTATGAAGAGACATTTCGTCCAATTTCCTGAACAACCTCAAGGCTTTGAGGTATATGAGATAGAGTCTCATGTATGCATATTAAAGAAAGCTTTGTACGAACCTCGAGCATGGTATTCTCAAATTAATGGATATATGAAGAGTCTTGATGATCTTGTTATTATATGACTTGTTTCTAAAGGGAGAAAAAAGACTCACATAACAAAGGGAGGAATAGTTGCAAGAGGATTTGCTTCAGTGATAGAGGGAGTAGTCAAATCCTTATTTAGTGTCAAAGGGAGTTGATCTCTGAGTTCAATGTATTACTTCCTCGGTAAAGGAAAGTATACTACTAATATCCTTTAGAATATGGACTACAATATTGTCAGACTAGATGCTTAGAGATGGGAGATCTTTAAGAGCAGTATGCCTTCTATGAGTGGACCATTCTAGACAACATATATGCTTCAATGACTAGGAAGTAGTACTAGGAAGCAGAGGGAGAAACCATAATTTCCACAACATTATATGTTTTAAAGGGAGCTCCCAGTCAGGGTGACTAGAAAGCAACTGTGGTGATGGATCTAGTGAAGGAATTGGATCAATTTATGGTTGAGCCGAGGCATAAAAAATAAAATGTGTTGAAATACCAACATGATATATTTGGATATGAATTGAAATAATGAAGTACAACTGCAAGGATATAAAAATTTAGATTTCACATAGAGTGCAAAAGATAGGAAAATAACATCAAGATTTTTTTTCAGTTTGGGTTACGCTATGATATCCTATATGAGTAGGAAGCAGACATCAATCACACTCAAAATTACAGAGGCTAACTATATTGCAGCTAGTTTGACAAGTTGTGAAGGAGTGTGACTTCAAAAGCTACTCACAAGATTGATTGATTAGGTGATGGAAACAATTGTGATGACAGGTCGAAGCATATTGAGATCAAGTATTGAGACATGGTACATAAGGGAGAGTAAGGCTCTAGTACATTTCTATAGAGTCCAAGCAAGTTGCTGGCATTCTAAAAAATCCTTTGTCCCTGGATGAAGTTTTTTTTACTTTAGGGACAAACTTCGAGTGGTTGAGAATGCTTCCCTTAGTTAGAGGATAGTTGATGTTGTAGCATCCAAGGCAGACATTCTCCCTAGGTCAGGATATTGACAGGTCAAAGGTGTTGACTAAGGGACATGTAATGTGGTTAGGGAGAATGGACCAGAGAGCATCAGGGCTCGAAGTGCTCCCCCGGTCAGAAGGTTATGATCATATTTCCATGAGGTACTTGGCTAGTAGGTAGAGTGAGTGCCTTTAGTATAAGGTGAGTGTTTTACCATTCAATTGGCATGCATGAATGGTAATTGGCCTAGTGTTTCACCTTTTTTTGGTTAAAGGTATTGACCTTTCTCTAGGTGACGACTTGTTAAGCTGGTGACCTAGGACTAGTCTTGTTTGACTTCGGTCAAAAGGTTCTGACCATATATCCAAAGGGTTTTTGCTAGTGGGTGACTAGATCCATTTGCAAAGGGGTTTTGACTAGTAGATGACTAGATCCTTTACATGATGCTTTCTACATGAAGTGAATGGATACATTAACATAATAAGCTCATTCAATCTTTTCTTGGAAAGGATAAAATTTTCAACAAAGTGGGAATTTGAAGAAGTCAAGGTGAATACCTCCCTAGCTAAGAGGGAGTGTTCATTTTTGGGTAGCTGTGGTCAATATTCCCTAGCTACATTAGTCCATAAAATAATAAGGAAGGAATAATTCAAAATGGAATTCAAGTCAACCTTTAAAGGAAAATAGAGGGAATTTAAAATTTAAATTTATTTTGCCTCCAAAAGTCAAGTAAGCTCCAACTATCAAGTCAACCCACCCAAGGAGACACACCTTTTGGGGCACCCCCAATACTCTATATATTGAAAATCGACCTCGTTAATTGGAGACTAATTCAATCATCTCATAAGAATCTATTTTCTGTTCACACATGCTGAGGAGAGAAAAGACGTTTAAAGGAGCCGAATTTCTCAAGGATTTCTTTTTTTTTTGTAGCAAATCATTATTTTGATCAACATTGACCTCACACGTGTGGGCTGCAGGGTTTGTTTGGCTGACCAAATATTATGGGCATCTTTTTGGGAAGCAAACTGAGATTTCTAGGCAACTTTAGTAGGCCAAAATTCAACCAGTTTCTAGGGAGTTTGACAATAGGTTGATTGAGGCTAATTTGGGAATTTTGACTAGGTTTGACCTGTGATAGTTTGTTGGTCTTGTTTGACCACATTTGACTAGAAAATTAGATTGTATATTTTTGTTGAATTGGAAAATTTCTCTTAAGAAATATTATTTGTTTTTTTTCCCAGTTAGGGTTTTCCGATGGTAAAATTTTGGTGTTTCTTGTGAATGCTTATTCTATTGTTATTTCTACCACCCTATTGTATTTATGATTGAATTTTTTGAAGTATAATTGCTTAATGATAATATGGAATGTGCTAAAATAATAACAATATCATTAGAAGTACTTGTCTATATTGCACTTGAAAAATCAACAGTTTAGACAATCTTGTTTAGTTAAACATAGGTTATGCTTCCATATAAATTTAAAAGAAACTGTAAAACATATGAATATTAACAACATTCTTATTGATATTTACATGACCTTTTTTCATAACTAAAAAAGAAAATTCAACTCCAAATCTTATTGTTCCTATATCTCATTGAAAATTAAAAAAATACTCTCAAACATTTAGACATAATTAAAAAAACATTAACTTGTTCAACTTAAAAAATAAGACTTCTTTTAATTAAAAAATAAAAAAAAATCAATATACTTTAACATTAAAATATAATTTATGAATTTTAATACATGGTAAACACTAGGGATATCAATACTAAGTCAAACCATCAAACACCTAACTAATACTTATATTTGAAGTTTATATAGTAAAAATAATAATATTTTTCTCTTAACTTCACCATGCTCAAAGAAAATAGAAAATATTTAAAATCGTGCTATAATATTATGAAAAGAATGAAAGATTAAAAATATTCATAAAAAGATTACTTATAAAGTGTAAATGAATCATATATTTGTGTGTATTTTGTATTGTGAATGGATAATAAATAAAGAATGAAAATATAATTAGTTTTTGATTTTTCTGAATTATATGTTTTTATGCTTGTTGTTGTGAATATGAATGTGGAATTATTTAAAAATTATTTTATCATTAAAATTTGGAATTGTAGATGGATGTTGAACACATTATAAGATGAAAAGTGCGATAAATATATAATTGTAATTATTTTATATTATCAAAAATTTAACCTATGTTTTCATGTGTTAGGTTCATTGGATGAATAAGTTTAAACAATCTTGTTTAGTTAAGAATGACATATGCTTACATATAGCCTTAAAAAAAAAAAACCTTGTAAAACACATGAATGTAACTTAGCAATATTTTTATTGACATTTACATGAATGTGAGACCTCTTTCCATAATTATATATTGTAAGCTACATAAACATAACTACATGTTGTAGAACACCAACTTTTCATATCTCTATGCTAACTTTTCATATCTCTATGCCATAATTTAAGTGCAATGCTCATTATTATTTTATTTGATGGAAAATTCAAAAAACACTTAGACAATTATATATTAAAAATAAAACATAAATTTATTCATCTTAAAGAACATTTTCTTTTAATTAAAAAATAGTAAAAACTAATACTCTTTAACATTAAAATATAATTATAAATTTTAATACCTCTACTACAATGACCATCAACGCCTAAAATTCAAATACCAACTAATATTTATATTTCAAATTTATATTAAAAAAATATTTAATTTACTTTTAATTTAGTTATGCTAAAAATAATTAAAAATAATGCTATAATATTATGAATGAAATGAAAAATTAAAAATATCCATAATGCAATTACTCATAACTTGTAAATGAATCATATTTATGCATTTTATGTATTGAGAACATTGGATAATAAATAAAGAGAGGAAATAAATTTAGATCTTAATTTTTTTAGATTGTTGGTTTTTATGCTTCTTGTTGTGAAAGTCAATGTGAAGTTATTTTGCAATTTCTAAGTTGGTTGTTGTTTGAAACAATAGGAAATGGTACACAATTGACTTCACAAGTTTCCTTCTTGAGTATGTTCATAGTGAAAAGAGTGAATATGGAATAGTGAAAACAGTGAATATGGAATCCCCTATAGCAAATGTTTGAAACTTGGCAAGAATTGTAGTAGAAGTTATAGTTGGAGAACCATTTTCCGTGTTTTGTGCTAATGCTTAATGGATGGCAAAAAATGGAATATGAGTAGTTTTGGGTGGAGAACCATCTCTTGTGTTTGTGTCGTGCTTAAAGGTTGGCAAGGAGTAGTTTTGGTTGGAGACCTATCTCTTGTGTTTGCTTTGGCTAAACCTTGATTAGTGAAAATACTTGAAATCTAGAAAAAAAGACAAAGCAAGCCCATTTGAGAGTCTTAATTTTGGGCCATTTTTAATGCATTAAAAATTAGTGGATAAGTTTGAGGGTTCTTACTATATCAATGATTAATAGTTATTGTGAAGGGGACAATATATGTGGAATAAGGAAATAGATTTCCAAAGCACAAAAGTAAAGCTCCACCAAAGAGAGAGTCAAGAGATATGAAATATTATTTTATAGGTTATAATACTACTTTATCACGTAGATAAGTTCAATGAAATGCCACAAAATATAATATGTAGAACCAAAAAGAGCATTAGATAATAGAGATAAAAAACTTAGAAAATATAAAAAAATGATTCTTCGCAAAAAAAAGAAAAGAAAAGAAAACATCTTCTCTTTTTTAACAACACAATTATTTAGATTCAGATAAATGTCTTTCGGATTAATCACATGATTAGGATTTGGTAGACGTTTCGAACCATATAATGAGGTTCATCCTCAAGACAAGGATCATCCTAATGTGGTTGATCATCTTTTTGTACTTTGTCAATATGGTTAGAAACTTTAACCAAATCTTAATAATGTGATTAATCTGAAAAACATTTATCTAAATTATAAATCACAAAAATCTTAAATTTAATATTTAGATTTTATTAAACCTTTCCTTTTCCCACTTTAAAAATATGCAAGTCGTTAAATATACATAATTATTCTAAAGACAATTTCCAAGAGGAGGGTTCTTGAGAATTATGTCCAAAACAATACCACCTATTCCAGTATCTCTGTCATGTTCTGCGGGCATATTCATCATTGCTGCAGCATGCGATTCTTACTATGCTATTAAAATTTGGTGGTAAATTAACAGCGTCACGACATAATGAATAAATAATATTGTAACCCGCAGTCCTCCGACATGTTTTCCAGTGTTTTTCCATCAATTTGGCGGCTATCCTCCAGATTTTAGAGCTCCAGTGCCTGTATACTTTACCGTTGCATTAGTATTTCCCGAGACTCTCACCCATCCGTCTTCTTGTTTTGGAGAAGATGTGCCAATTATATAATTGGGTCTAAGCAATCTTCCAATATTAGTTTCACCACAGAGATATGGAGGTGTGCACATCCATGGCTGCTCCATTTTTATTTTTAATACATATCAAATTTAGTATGTTATACATGAAATTGAATTGAAACGAATAATGATATAAGTAAAATTAAAGTTGGTTTTGATTTGTTTTGATTTTCCAATTGAGAAATAAATTTATAAATTTGAAAAAATAATACTTAATTATAATAAATAATTGAATAAATTAAACTATTCATTTAAAATAAGTTAAGCAAAAAATTATAAACCATAAATTCAAATTTATAAAAAAATTTAAAATTAGTTTTTGTTTTGTTTGTTTGTTTGTTTTTTTTAATTAAATTTAAATATTTTGAGAGAAAATTATTTATGAAATTTTGGATTAAAACTATATAATTAATATTAGTGCAACTGTATAAATTAAATGGTTATTAAGTGGGTGTAGCTTGGGCAGTAGAGAGGAGTTGCTCTTATTAACCTCACCATGGAAGTCCCATAGAGATTGACATGCCCACTCCTTGATATATATATATATATATATATATATATATATATATATATATATATAATAAGTGTCAAAACACTTCCTTTATAATACATTACTAAAATTAAAAAAACATAAAAACTAACTAAACTAGTATTATTGGGAGAAATATATATAATGAAGGCATCAAATCTCTTTTCACTCTAAAAGTTGTTTGCACATCTCAAGAGATTTGGTCGTTTGGTAGATAAGATGGATCTAAGTTCTTTCTTTATAATACATTACTAGAGATTTGATCGTTTGATAGATAAGATGGATTTAAGTTACTTTAACTATTAATTATAATTTTATAGTTATTAATTTTATATTTTTATATTTTCAAATTTTATTTTATTTTTATTTTGACTGGGTCAAAATGTTAAACATTACAACATCTCACTATACTCAGCTAGAGAGAAATGCAACATTTATAACTTTGTTTTAAATCATATTAACTGAGTTAGTAAGACAGTTGGAGGTAAAATTAGATGCATGTAGTGTGTCTCCTACTTTTTAGGTACCTTGGTTGAGTTATTTGTGAGTTGTAATTAGCTAACTCAATTATTTGAGTTAAAATAAATTTAACTAGTTCTAATTGAGAGATGAGCTAGTGATAGGTCCAATTAATTAAATCTGATTTAAATCATATGCAATGATCAATCAGATAATTGATAATTCACTACAAATAGTTGTTGCATGTCAGTTCTAAGGAAGGCCCAATTGAGATTGGGGTTAAAGAGAAGATGACTATTAGTTGTATAATTAGAAAATTGTACAGGTCATGCATGAGGTCATTATGAACTCTTGGATGTATTACACAATTTATTAATGGAAATCTCCTAATTAATAGGGGCTCAATTAGCCCATGAATGTGTGGGCAAGGCTGATTAGGCAAATGCAAGAAAGTGGTTAAATATTGGACCAAACTTGCTTAGATTAGAGTAGGATCAGAATGAGGTAGTCAACAGAGTGCAGAGGTTTCTCAGGAAGGGACATAACATTGTGTTGTTTCATGTTCTTTACTTTATGCAATATAAAGATAACATGGTTTTTCGCTGAGGCTTTCCCCAGATACATCTTGTGTTCTATGATTGATTCTTATTTTTTCTCTTACTTGTTTATGTGATTATGTGATCGAAATTGGTTTCCGCAATTTGTAGAATTGATTCAATATTTTGTTTTAGTAGATTACAAGATTAGTTGAATCTATTTAGATATTTCTACATGGTATCAAAGCAAGAATCACTATAGAAGAGAAGAACTCGAGTTTGTTTTGAACAGGTACATCGAATTTATAGATTTATTCTTCAGGACCAACAACATATTAAGATGTCTTTCACTGGCTTGGGACTTGAATATGCCCTTGAAACATAATTATCGATCAAATGAAAAAATTACCTAGTACCCGTTTTTTTGAGGTAATAAAAAAACACCCGATTTTGAAAAGTGGTGATGTAGAATCAACCTTTTTTTTTAGCATGGTTTTGGCACTTTAAATTTTCTTGGTATTTTTTTTATAAATGTCATGATTTTCATGTCGATTTTGAAAAGTGGTGATGTAGAATCACCTAATTTTTTTTAGAGGGTTGATTTTGACACTATACATTTTCTAATGTCTTCTTCTTCCCTGAGATGTTTATTTTTAAGTGTATTTATGTACTTGTTTTTATTTTTATTTTTATTTTTGATTTTTCTTGTAACGAAATCTTCATTTTTTTTCATAGTTAAAAAAATAAAAAAAAGATCAATATTTTAAAGTTATGATTTTCTATATGTTTATATATTGTTAATTAATATTTCAATTCACATCAAATAATTGTCGCTAAAAAACCAATATTTTTAATCATAGGACAAAAAATACACATTTTCAATATAAATACATTGAAAAAAATACACATTTTGAGGCTTTTTGTTAAAAAAACATGTTAAATAAATGTTTTTTTTTGGGAAAATTTTAACAAAAAGAATTGAAAAAAAATAACATTTTTTTAATGAATTTATGTTAAAAATAATGGTAATCACAGGTTTTTTTGTAAAAAATAAGGATTCTTCTCATAAAATATCAAAGTCTAAACATTACAAGTAAAACTGATTAATAGCTCTCAAAATTGAGCTTTATTTGCAAGCATAACTTAAAGCTGATCCATAATATCAACTAATCCATGTTCAACATTTTCTAGAACATCATTAATGTCTTTTTCCGCAACATTTTTTGCTTCATTTTGGTCATTATCATATTCTAATGGATCTTTCATGTCTGCAAATCTTCCAAAGTGTCATTTTCCAATCATTCCATATAACGGTGGTTAAGCTTCCTTTTCCTTTTTTGCCACACGTGATTCATTAAAATCCCCTTTCCTAAAACCAACTTCTTGCATTGCATCTGGAATAAATTGAAGATCATTAATTCTTTGTTGAATAAATTTTCTTTGCATTGAGTATTTCTTAATGGAAATGCAATTTATTCTTCTTTTTATGCAACAAGTTAGCGTTGTACCTAATCATCAAGCACAACAGAAATAATCAAGAAAATTAGTATAAACACAAAAACTAAAAAATAAAATATTTAAATTCAATTTTATATAATAAAACTTATCTAAACATGAGAATAAATCCAAAACCCAATCTCCTTCATTTGAACATAGATCTATAAGATAACTAATCAATGTTTGCAGTTTTTGATAAATGTTAACTATATCTTCTTTTGCATCTTTATCCTCATATGTTAGTTTTATTACAACAACATCATGAACCCGTACTTGACTATGACTCTTCCCATCTACTTCATTCAGAAGAATGTGCCTATAGATATCCTCTTTTGTCCAACATTCAACATGGATGAACTCACAATAATTTATAATAGGTTGATCCTCAGAAGAAACAAGATTTGACTTCTGCGTGTAACATAACATGTTAAACGTTCAATTAAATTGTGCATAAATAAAAAATTCTAACATTAATCGAACATACAATTTCAATGTCTTACCATGTAAGATGCACCAATGATTTTTTTTTCCCTTGAATCTTGTTAATAACATTGCAAATTGTGTGTCTGAATGAAATGCCACAAATATCCATAGTGGTGATGTTGTGACTTTTTGAAAGCCCGTAACCACTTTAATAAAAGCTTGATAAGTATATGGTTCACTATTATATTCAATGTCTGGGAAATTGAAGCCACGAGGAATATCTGCAATAACTAGGGCATATTCCCTGATAGGTATGAGTTTTGCAATTTCTTCAAAATCACCTGGTATTATTTGATATTGGATATTGTTGAGCTCATTCCAAATGAAATGATTAAGAGTAGGATCAAGTTCAAAATTAATAAGCCGTTGCTTTCTCATCTTTTCCAACTTAAGTTTTTCAATAAATATTTTGAAAGTATCTGGTACTCCATTTGCATCCTTCTTCGACATCTTTAATAACATAAAAAATATATATGTATAAGTAATAAGATAAAAATAGTTTACATATGAATAAAATGAATGTATAAATCAACATACCTTATTGAATGCAATATAAAAATCTTTAAGTGTAGCTGTAGAACTTGATTCTGGGTAGTTGCGCACAACATCATCCCAACTGTTTTCATTCAACATTTTAACAATATGTTCTTGTATTTTCATATAACAAAATACCAAATAAAGTTAAAACTATCTGAATAAATAAAGTTAAAACTGTTAATATAGTGAGATTTATAACAAATTATACCAACTACAATATGTTTTATTTAAAAGAAAATTATAATCAAAGGAAAAGTACAAATAATTCAACAAACTTTTGAAATTCTGCGCACATTTCCTCCATTGATAATTCACCTGACTTCACATGGGATAATACTAATTTGACTAGTTTATCATCTTTCACTCCTTGCATTTTTCTCTAAGGTGTGATAGTCACATCCTCTGGAACTTGCTTCATTTCAACACATGTCTTACTGTTGGTACATATTATGGGTCTACGCTTTTTAACCTTCTGATTTTTTATGGAAATATTCTTCAATCGCTCAAAAATCTCATCAATCATTTCCCATATCTCCCCAATTCTAAATTCCAACTGAAAAATGCTATCCATCCTTCTAAATATATTTGAATGCATTTTTCTATCTTTTTATTTGATTTTTTCATCAATTTGATAACCTGTTTCTATTAAGCATTCTTTGGAAAGGTTAGTCTGACTTTTGCCTTATCCCCACCACATTTTTCTATGAATTCATTATGAATAAATCTGACCCTTTGGATGAAAGTCATTTTCATTCTGTACTTATTATCTTCATTATGATCCCATACCAATAACTTTGATTCTATTTATGTTAAATCAACATAAATGCACTTCACTGTTTGGAAAATATAGTTATTGGGATATTCCTCAATCAACTGTCTTTTAGCCTCTACCGAATGGTTCCCTCCTATTACATAATATTTATAATAAAAAATGTAGAAATTATACAAATGTGATTCAATCCAATCTTGTGATATACTAAAATAAGATATTGAATCCTTCTACAATATTTGCGGAATACAAAACACGATTTCTCAATCACATGCAAGTAAGAGAAAGAAATAAATCAATCACAAAACACAAGGTATTATTGGGGAAATCAACTTCTTAAAAACCCACTACCATATATTGTATAAATTCAAGGAACCATGAAACAATACAATGCTTTCTTACTCACAAGAATCTCCTGTACTCTACTAATTGTCTCATACTGATCTAGGCATAATTGGACAAACACATAGCCAATTCTCATCTTTCCTTCAGCGTGCCTTGCTCACACGATTGCTAAAGAATTAGGTCCCTATTAAATAGGAATAATTCCCTTCCTTGATTGCGCAATCCACCATGGCTTCCTCATGGATTTATAATTTCACTTGGGCAATTCTCTAAAAATACAATGGATAGTAATGCTCCCTTTAACCTCTGTCTCCTCAAAATTGACATGCTTGCAACTATTAATAGAGAATCATCAATTATCTGATTGATCACTACTTTTGAATTAAGTATAATTTAATTGACTGGACCTCTCACTAATTCATCACTCAATTAGAACTAGTTAAACTGATTTTAACTCAATTAATTGAGTTAACTAATTACCATTGCACCTCATTAGTGCATTAACTGCAACGGGACCCCCAAAATATTAGAATCACTCTACATGCCTCATCTTAGACTCTCAACTCGAATTTCTTGAGCTAACTCATTCATCATGACTTAGTTAACTGATACAAGTTTTTATGAGATGAAATTACAATTTATTGCCCAATTTATTTAAGGGAAAAAAAATTAGACACCCACATTCCTCACCAGTGTGTAACCTCACTAGTGTGTGGGTGCATTTTCTTGTTGAATTTCAATTACAATTATGACTTAGTTAACTGATATAAGTTGTTATGCGATGAAATTACAATTTATTGTCCAACTTATTTAAGGGAAAAATAAATTAGACACCCACATTCCTCACCAGTGTGTAACCTCAACTCGAATTTGTTGAGCTAACTCACTCATCATGACTTAGTTAATTGATACAAGTTTTTATGAGATGAAATTAAAATTTATTGTCCAATTTATTTAAGGGAAAAATAAATTAGACACCCACATTCCTCACCAGTGTGTAACCTCACCAATGTGTGGGTTCATTTTCTTGTTGAATTTCAACACTCCCTCTCAACAAGAAAGGGATTATCAACTACCCTGATCCTGCCTCTGTGGTATTCAAATTTTATCTTTTCCAATGCCTTCGTCGAGATGTCTACATCCTGATCCTCTGTGGGAATGTAATGCCACAACATAATGCGCCTCTGAACATAATATCTGAGATGGTGATACCAGATATCAATATGCTTGGACTTGTCATGGAATACTGGATTAACTGAGAGTTTAATGCAACTCTGGTTATCACAATGTATCACCGTAGGATCCATCTAATGACTAAACAAACCAAAAAGTATCTTCCTCATCCAAATGGCGTCACATGCAACTTGACTTGCTGCCATGTACTCTGCCTCTGCTGAACTGAGTGCAACTGATATCTGTTTCCTGCTGTACCAAGAAACTGTTGTTGATCCAATGCTGAAGATTACTCTTGATGTGCTACTCCTGTCTGATGGACTGCCTGCCCAATATACATCGGTGAAACCTTGAAGCTTCACTCTCTCTGTCCATATGTACCATAATCCATACTTTGTAGTTCCCCTGAGATATCTCAAGACATGTTTCACTGCCTTCCAAAAGAGCTTGGTTGGCTTAACCATATCTTGAATAAGCTGGTTAACTGCGTAACATATTTTTGGTCGTGTGTTCAACAAATAAATAAGTGAATCCACAAGATTCCTGTAAACATTAGTGTTAGCCTCCTATTGTGGCCAGCAACAACCCCCCTTATTATTTAGTATTAGTGGTAATACTAAATAAGTGGGGACCCTTAGTCAAAAAATCTAAAAAATCAATTAGTGATTGTTTTCCTTTTTCGATAAAACTTACTATCATAAACTTAGGAGAAAATTCCTTGAAAAATCTAAAAAACTTAAGTTTTATGATAGCTTAGAATTGAATCATTCTTTGAGGAATATCGCATCGCAAAAAGGTAATGAACGCCTCTTTATAAGCGGAATTCTAAAAATTGCGATATGAAACTACGCGCTAAAGGACAATTCATCGCATCGCATGCTTAAAATGTTATATCTTACGATGAAAACTTCAAATCACCAATGAGCGATAACATGTATCGCAAATCACATATCACAGAAAATATGTTAACAGATGTTTGTCATATGTTATGTCTTGTGATCTTGCGATATTGTGATATAGCGATTTCACGATGTTACAATATTGCGCTATTTGATTCCACGAGATTGTGATCTACGATATTGCGATTTTGCGATATTGCAAAGCAAATTGCAGATCGCCTTATCGCAGATTTTTAAAGGCTCATTACATGAAGAAAATCTTTCCATAAATCGAGACCCCGTTATACGCTTTAATGTTAAATTAATGAATTGATTGTCTTTCATTAATGAAAAATGGTTTCGTTCTGATTGAAGAGTTATTTCACGTAAGATAGTATATTTCATACGTATTCAACATTTAAAACTTTCCCGTCACCTTTTTCTATCATTATTCTCACTTAATTCATGAACTGCAGGAGCAATGAGCTGAGAACTATACAAAGCAGTATTCAGAATAAAATGGGAAAGAAAGACAAGGCTCCAAGTTCGGAAGATAAAGAGATGACGCCCTTATACACAAACACCGCCTATAACAAAGACGTTGGTATCACTACTTGGGAGGGCATGTATAATCTACTTGAAGAAGAGAACCCCAGAGTAATGAAGGTTACGGCTACTGTCGGATCACATGGGTCTTCTGAAGCATCTCTTACAGAGCTAGCTTGTTCATTCTTGCACCGAATAGCAGCGAGACCTAGAATTCTTCCGTACACAGATATGATTAAATGGGTGCTGGATAGCACTGATATTTTAGACAGACAGTTTAAGACTCAGGGTCAAGAGTTCATTGGCTCATTCACTTCACAAGATTTGAGGCTCATGTATCATTTTCCGGAGCCACAGGAAACTTATAACAAACAGTTCATGGAGAAGTTTGCCAAAGAAAATGGAAACCTGGCAGAATGCACCAAGGACTGGTCCAGGAGAGACGAACCACTGAAGAAAGATAAACACGGTATGTATAGTACTGGTTCTCTCACTTATCCATATTGCTTTGCTACTGCTATGCTCTGTCGGCTTTTTGGAAAGCCTGACATTAATAAGTTTTTGCCTGAATGGCTTCCGTTATTGAGTGCTGCTGTTAATGCTACTATTATGGATTGGGCTAAGATATTATCTGATAACTTAGCCACGGCTATTTTTAACTACCGGTCTAAATAGACTGTCTCTCAGAGGATTTATCCTCCTTTTTATTTATCTGCTTATGTGATGGATTCAATCTGTTATGTTTCTAAGTTTCCGTTAATGGGTTGGAAATGGACAATTCAAGATCCCTTGCCCATTCATGTTTATCACAAAGAGTTGTGGGATTCAGAGTTCATTCCCTGTTTTTACAAGATTTGCCATTGCATTATGTTACCCTTGTACATAATATTGTATGACAAAGATGCTCCAAGGTTTTCTCCTAAAGTAGAGGTAGAGATTCTACCTGTTGCAAGATGGTTTTGAGAAGAATTGTTTACATATGTTAGGGTTTTTGGAAGTTTTGCTTCTCCTCATGTTTTACCTTTGTATGTCCTTGATAAACTCATCGCCCGAGAAATTTCTTATCAAACCTGCAGAGAAAGAGGTTTGACTAAAGAATTGAAAGACAAGGAGAAGGCTATCTGGCCTCAATTTCCTATGGCCTGTGGGGCCTTTTCATTATTTGATGTTGGTCATGCATTTAAAGAAGTAAACAATATTACATGTTTACATTTGTTCAAGTTTCCAAGAAGACCATTCGATCCATATGATGTTGTTAAAAATTTCAATACTGTAGTCAAGATAAGAGTGTTTTCTAAATAAGAAGATTTGTTTGATGACATGTTCCAAGAAAAAGGCACACTTAAAGAAATTCTACATTCGGCTCAAATACGGTTTCCTCCAGCAGAGTTTCAAGAATTCAAAATATACAGAGAAAGGAGGTTAACTACTATTCCTCTGGATGAATTGTGCTTGGAACCCGTAAGGGAACCAACTCCTAGTGTCAGTCTCAGTAGAAGTTCAGGTACAAACAGGTCTAAGTCAAAGTTCGGAAGAGAAACCTCTGAACACTCTAAGAGTGAAGGGTCAGTAAAAGATACTGCCCAGTCTAATGAAATCTCACAGCAACAGATTTCAACCTCTCCACAGTTAAATATTCCCCCTCTCATTGTACAACAATCATCAGTCAGAACTGAATTGGATAAGGAATGGGAAACGTTCAATGATTTGATTAATATTGAAGCATAAAATACACAGACACCTCTGAGAAATGTACAGACAACAATAAATATAGTCACAGGAGTAACTAACAATGTCTCAAAGACAGAACATATTCCTATAACCCCATCTTCTGAACTCATGCTTAAGATAGAGGAAATTCCTCCTCTTGATGTATTCTACAGTCCACAACACAAGGCAGTGGTAAGAAGACAAAGGAAGAAAAGGAAATTAGAAAATGTGCTTTCTCATGATGCAGAACACCTAGACGTTCTATGGAAAGATCCTACTACTGATCCAACTGAAAATCTCACTAAATTATCTCATATCACAGGAGCTTATGCCTCTGTAGCCATAGACAAAGCATATGAGGTACGACAATTATTGAATGAAAAAGAAGAACAGGTACAGGTCTTGCAACAACAGCTGCAAGAAGCCAATGCTAACAGTGAAGCTCAGAAACAACTTGAAAAATTACAACAAGATTTTCAACAAATGCAGATTGGATATCAGAACAGTTTGGCCAAAAAAGAGAAACATCTACAAATTATGCAAGAAATGCACAAAGATGATCCCAAGCTCAATTTATCAGAGAGTCTATTTCCTTAAATGACCAGCGACTGCAACAACAAGAAATATTATGCCACAGAATATCAGAATGGAACTCATATTGTGAAGAAAGTGATAAAATCATTAATCATGTCGTAGATTTACGACATGATTATGATTTAACTGATAAAAGAGTTTTTGAATATTTGGCTTGGCAAAAAATATAGGAAGGTAAAAGAGCAGGTGCACCTATAATCAATGAAAATCACAAAGAAATACTTTTTAATGAATGGGATGCACAAATCAAGAAGGCAGAGCAAGCGACAGAAGAAGCAGCCACAATATCTAGCAGTATTATTGATTGTATAAATGAAAATTTACACAAGGCAAATATGATCTCTGAAACTATTCCAGGATACCTACCAAAAGCACAGCAACTACAGATAGACTGGAAACAGAAAGCCCAAGAGAAGGCAGAATTGAATAAAGGATTAACAAAGTTAAATTGAGATTCTTACTCGGCATGTCTGGTAAAACCACACAACCAATGCATGACTCTCGAGTGTATCATCAATTCTACCGAGAAGATAGCACCAGCTCTTGCCAATTCCGTTTTTACGGGACAGTTGAAATCTGAAGTCGGCCAGCCTATTCTTCTCAAATCAATGCTGAACGCTTGCAATTCCAAATACAGATTCACAAGTAGTTAGTTGTTAAGTTTTAATTTTAGATTGAAGTATTAGTTTTGCTTTATTTTTGCCTAAAAATAGGACGGTCATTTAAACCGTATCCTACATTTTTGTAATTAATTATTTTTAGATTTAGTTAGTAGTATTTAAACCCTTCTCATGCATTTAGAGAAGGGTCCTGAAATTTGTCAAAAACTTGTCCTCAGAACATGCACTTTTTCACCCTCCGAGGAGGTTTTGATGAATGAATGGAACAGGATTTATTGATATCTACGTTTAATATCTACTACTGATGTTGCACTTTTGTACTCTTATTGGATGTTGGATTAAGAAGAGATAAGTCATTATTGCTTGAAGCTCATAAGTAGAACTAGTTATAAATGGTACTTTTATCTCTTAACTATTTCTGCCTCTGTGTTAAAGTGATATTTATGTTCAGTTGTTTATGTATTAACGCTTGAATGTTTGAGTTATCATTTGGCACTTTTGTTTGGTGATAGCCACTTGTTTATGCTTAATGTATGAATAGCTTATTATGCGATATATTTTTCACAACTGTTTCGTCTAACTTTTTATACGAAGTGATTTATCTTTATTGAATTCTTTTCTTATAGAATTTGAATGATATTTATTACCAATTGCTATTTGAAATCATTTTAGATCACATAAAGAAAAGATTACATCCTGGGTTAGTTTAGAATTAGATATTTTTGTTTAATTAGAATACAATTTGCATGTTGTTAGATTAGAATTAGAATAAAAGAATTTCACGTAGGAACTTTCCTAGAAAGGAAATATCAATTCTCAACACACACACACACACACATATTGGGAAATTGGTCTCATTATCCCCAGTCGGACCCACTACACCAAACGGAAAAGGAGCTGCTAACCAAGGTTCGGACCAGGTGGGTATCCCCCTTGTTGTAGACCCGATTTTCGGGGCTTCAACATATTTGGCGCTAGAAGGAGGGCCACAAACTATGAATGGCAAGTAAGTCAAAATCTAAATACCATTCTGAGAGTAAATCGCCCTCACCATCTCCCCCGAATTCTCCATCGCACATAGAATTTTTAAATCTAGAGCCAGAAGTCGAAAGAACAACAACCACTGCCACAAACCTTGACTTTTCAGAAGAATCTGCTATTGAACCTCTTGAAGTTGAATCTTTGATTCATAAATTTAAGCAATTTTCAATATCACCTCAACGATCTGATAAATCTCAAGGTAGTGTGACTTCACAATATAATCTTGCTCATCCTCTTACCAGATTACAGAGCGAGAAGCTTGGCATTCAGCCAACTGAGTTACCTCTACCTACAAGGAAGAGAGAAAGGAAATCACCTAAAGGGTCTGATAGTGAGAATCTTTCATCATCATCATCCATCTCAACCTCTTCACCGTGAAGTCAACCATCCACCCCTCCACTTCAGAATATTGTCCGTCAGTCTACTGGAACTTCCACATCTCCTTCTCAAACATCTGGAACCATAATATCCTCATCTTCCCAATCACAAGGATCATCTTCTGCACTTTCCTCTGTTAGTAGTTCAGTGATGGCCCAAATGCCATGGAATAATCCAGGGGCAGTCTTAATGCCTGCACCCTTGAGTCAAATACCGGCCCATCCTAAAAAATGGCTGCCTAAGTTTAATCCTGAAGCAGGCATGCTAGCAGAAAAACATATAAACAATTTTATGCTGTCCATAAATCTCAATGGAGTTACTAATGAAGATGCTGTTGTTCGACTTTTTCCCTATACTCTACAAGGAGCAGCCAGATCATGGTATTTCTCATTACTATCTGGATCTATCACTAGTTGGGATATCTTTCAAGATCAATTTTTTACTAAGTTTGGTGATGACAGGTCTACAGCGACACTGATCAATGACTTGTCTAATCTTAGAGCTGAGTCAAAAGAGCCTATCAAGGATTTTAATTCACGTTTCAATAAATTGTTAAATAAAATTCCTACTGCTTCTAAGCCTAGACAAGAAGTGCGAAGTGAATGGTACATATCTGCTTTACCATCAGACATAGCAATCTTCGTTGATAGGGCTAACAAAACAACTTTAGCAGATAATATGAAGGAAGCAATAGCAGTAGAGAAACGTATCATTGCTTTAGAAAATAAAAATGTGATAGAAGAACGAAAATCCAAGAAGGTTACTTTTAAGGAAGACCCCAAGAAAAAACAATCGAAAGATCCATTTGATTTAGAAGGATTGCAGAAAATTTTGAAAACCATGTGTAACGAAATGGTTGACATTAAGAAACAAGTGGCAGAAACATCTTCTAAAAATTCTTTCAAGCCTTTTAGAAGAAACCTTCAACTGATCCAAAGCCACCAAATGCTATTACTAATGCTGAATCAGAAGAAGAAGAAGAGGAAACTGCAACTGAAGAAACTACCGATGAAGAAGAAGTTGTAGAAGTACAAGGTATGTGGGATTTCATCCTCCCAGATGAGGAAGATCAAGAAGCATCCTCGGTTAGCACTCGAAGTAGAAATCAACTTGATCCTCCTCAACCTACTCCTAAGCCAAAGAGCGCAAGCTCAATGACTAAGGATAAAGTTGCACCCAAGAAAACAACATCAAAAGCAACTCAAACTAGCCCAGTCAAATCAGATTCATCAATTCCATCAAAAACACTGATTGTTTCAGATGAAATGGAGTATAATATCATAGAAGACATGAAGAAGACTAGGGCTAACATCACTTTTTATGAATTGAGCAAGTTAAAACACCAACAAAAGGTATTTTTGAAAGAATTACATGCTGTACCAGAAAAACCTTTGCCCGATCCTGTAATTTCTCAAGCTTCCAACGAGATGAGAAGACCTCCAACTAATGCGATCAGTAAATTTGATCTAGAAAATATCGCTTTAATTGGAGGAAGGTCGAGATCTCATACTCCTCCATTTCTTCTTACTTATGAAGTTTTCAATAAAAATTTGCATAATTGTTTAGTGGATTCTGGAGCTTCATCTAATATTTTACCAAAATCAATATGTGAAAAATTGAATATTCAACCACAAAAATTTGCTGTGCGCATAGTATAGCTAGATCGATCGCAAGTTGAAGTGATCGGCGAATTAAATCAGGTTACCATAAGACTGTCATCTAATCCAAAGGTATGTCAAGTTATCGACATTTTAGTTGCAGATATTCCAGAATTTTATGGCTTAATTCTTAGCAGAGATTGGTCAGAAAAAATTCATGGATACTTCGCAACTGATTGGTCGTATATGTGGCTTCCTTACAATGGTAAACCAAATCAGATAAAGGTTGAGCGAGAAAAACATCAGAAATACATAGTAACAGAATTGGAAGGAGAAAATGAACCGGTTGCATACAAAAATAATATCATTGGCAACTATTCAGTTGATTCTTTCTTAGGAAATTTCAATGCTCATACTTCACCTTATTTAGAACATTCTGTTTTATCTCAAGTAGAAATTTTTTCTCAAACAGATAGTTCTAAATGCATTAATTTTGTAGATACTCCTGTAAATAAATATTTATTTTGGAAGTTATTTTTTGATGGTTCTAAGTCTAATGAAGGAGTAGGAGCAGGATGCGTGTTGATTAGTCCAGAGGGAAACAAAATTATGCTAACTTGCAGACTCGAGTTCGATTGCACCAATAATACTGCAAAATACGAGGCTTTAGTCCAAGGATTATACAAAGCAATCAGATTAGACATCAAATATCTACAAGTTTTCAAAGATTCTGAAATTGTAATCAAACAGGTACGCAATACTATACATTGTTTATCAGGTCATTTGAAGCATTATTAGTCTTTAGTTCATGATCTGACTGAACACTTTATAGCATTTAATATTTCATCAATTCCCAGAATCCATAATGCTAGTGCAGAGCTCCTAGCTAACGTGGCCTCCAAGCTCATTCCTGTAGAAGACTATAGCCCTGATCGATTTTCAATCGAATTAATCTTTAGACCCTCGATTCCTGATAACATTACCAATTGGAGGATTTTCAATGATGATCCTGATATTGTAAGTTTCCTCAGATCTGAAGGATCTTACACTAATCAGATAATTGATGAAGACCAACATGAAAGACAATTGCAACAAGATAGCACTAATAATGCTATGCCAAAGTCAGTAGTCAAGTTAGAAGACCTTTATGATTTGAAAGATCGATTCAAAAGATCTACCAATTCAAAACTACAAAGTTCAACTTTGAATTATGAATTAGTAAATCTAGGAACTGATACCAAACCACAGAATATCAACCTAGGCCTCGGTCTAGCTCCTGAAGAAAAATTAGCGTATGTTCGTCTTTTGAAACAATACAAAAGTGTCTTTGCTTGGAACTACGATGAAATCAAAACTTATGACACTTATATCATCTAACATACTATCCCAATGATAATCGACGAAAAACCTGTCCAACAAAAGCTGAGAAAGATCCATCCCAATCTAGAAAATCAAATCAAATCTGAACTCAATAAGTTATTAAAAGCCAAGATTATTTTTCCCGTTCGACATTCTAAATGGGTTTCCAATATGGTTCCTGTTAGAAAGAAGAACGGAGACATTAGAATTTTCATTGACTTTCGAAACCTTAACAAAGCTTGCCAAAAAGATAATTTTCCTTTGCCTCCTATGGATCAAATATTACAGGTAGTTGCAGGATCAGAATTAATGTCTTTCTTAGATGGTTTCTCTGGTTACAACCAAGTGTTGGTCCATCCTGATGATAAATTGAAAACTACATTTAGAACTAAATGGGGCACTTATGCATATCAAAAGATGCCTTTTGGTCTGATCAACGCTGGTGCCACATTTCAGAGAGCAATGGACATTGCTTTCAAGGGATTAGTTAACAAATCAGTGGTAATTTACTTGGATGATATAACTATATATTCCAAGAAACGAAGCAATCATCTTAAAGACTTAAAACAGATCTTCCAACGTTGTCAAAGGTATGGAATTTCACTTAACTCGAAAAAGTCCTTTTTTACATTAAGCGAAGGAAAAATTCTTGGATTCATAGTGTCAAAATCTGGAATTCATATTGATCCTGATAGAATCAAGGAGATTTCTGAAATACCCTTACCTCACAACAAGAAAGCTATGCAATATTTCCTTGGCCAGATTAATTTTGTAAAGAGATTTGTGCCAGATTTTTCAAGAATTGTATCTCCTTTACAAGCAATGATTAAGAAGAATTCAAAATTCAAGTGGGGCCAAAACGAATATGAGGCATTCAATCTGATCAAACAAGAAATTGTTAATGCTCCATCTTTAGCAACTCCAAATTTCTTCGATCCTTTTATTTTGTATACATTTGAATCATATGCTGCAATACTCACTCAAGCAAATCAAGAGAAGGCAGAAGCTCCAGTTGCTTTCTTCAGTTCAAATTTACAGGGGGCTGAATTGAATTATTTAGATGTAGAGAAACAAGTTTATGCTGTTTTCAAAGAAATTAAATATTTCAGACCCTTTCTACTTAAAACGCATACAAAAATCATAGTACCGTTTCCAGCGGTAAGAAATCTTTTAGTTCAGAAAGATGTGGGTGAGAAAAGAGCCAATTGGATTACTGCCTTACAAGAATATGATGTAGAAATCAAACCAGCAAGTATTGTAAGAGGTCAAGGCTTTTGCAAAATACTAGCTGGGGCATCGCTTATTTCCAAAAAACCATCTGCAGAGATACAAATGTATGAGGTAAGCCTAAACGATGTTGAATCATTATATGCTGATATCATATTTTATCTAAAGAATGGATATGCTCCTCCAAATCTCGATTACACCAAGAAAAGAGCTCTGAGGTTAAAAGCTAAACAATATCAGCTTGTGAATGATGTTCCTTTTAGAATGAATTATGATTCTGTTCTCCTTAGATGTCTTGAGAAATCTGAAGTTGAAAAAGTCTTGCAGGAACTTCACGATGGGCCAGCAGGTGGGCATTATGCTGGAGATGCTACTGCACATAAAATCCTCCGCGCAGGCTATCATTGGCCCACACTATTCAAAGATTCACATAGCTACGTAAGGAAATGTCAAGTTTGTCAAACCACTGCTGGAAGACAAAAGAAACCATCATTTCCATTACAACCAGTCAACATTGAACAACCTTTTGATCAATGGGGATTGGATATAATAGGTGAGATCGTTCCTCACTCTTCTAAGCAACATAGGTATATCATTACAACAACTGATTATTTTACTAAATGGGTAGAAGCATTTCCTCTCAAGACTGCTAATGCTGAGCATATTATCGAATTCATAGATCAGTTCATAATCACCAGGTTTGGTTTACCTTCTGCTTTAATGTTTGATAATGCATCGTATTTTTCTGGTAATGCTATGACTGAATTTTCACTTAAAAGAGGTTTCAAACTTAAATACTCTGCCAATTATTATCCACAGGGAAATGGGTTAGCTGAATCTACAAATAAAAACTTAATCAGAATCATTAAGCGAACCATTGATCAAAATCATAAAAATTGGCATAAGTCTTTAATATATGCTTTATGGGCAGATCGAATAATGCAGAAAGCCTCCATTGGCACTTCTCCCTTTAATTTAGTTTATGGGAAAGAAGTGGTTCTTCCAACTCATCTAGCAATTCCTTCTATGGCCTTAGTTCAATATATTGATGAAGCACCAACTTCTTCCTTACAACTAAGGCAGATGGAAATAATTAAGCTAGAAGAACAACGAGAAAAGGCCAAAATAACTCATGCTCATCACCAAGCGTTAGTTAAAGCTTCTTTTGATTCAAACATGACATCCAGAAAGGACTTTCAGGTCGGAGATCTAGTTTTAAAATGGGACAAAGCTCATGAGGAAAAAGGGAAACATACGAAATTTCAACGAATGTGGCTTGGTCCTTTCCAAATCACAGAGATTATAGGTCCATCTACTTTTATGTTACAGGATTTAACAGGAAAAAGAGAGTCTTTACCTGTTAATGGACAGATCCTCAAAAAATATTTTCCATAGAAGATCACTCTTCTATTTTGTATATTAGTTTTCTTAATTGTCATAATAAAACCGGTTGTAAATGGTTACATTTGGAAATTCACGAAAAAGACACAAATTATCTTTTTGGTTTTTGTCTTTTCACTTGTATAAATAGAATTCTTTTAGAAAATTGATCATTGTTATTTAAAGATACAGTTAAAAGCTTTAAAAATTAGAAATGATATTAGTTTCAAATTTGAAAATTTTGATAAAAAACAACTTTTAGTGGGAAATTGTTTTATGTTAGTCTAATGAAAGGTATCAATAACAAAACAAAGATTCTCTGTAGAAAAGTTCTTTCCAAAAAAAAAACTCAACCATTGTCGTCCAGAGCTATCTTAAGGAAACAATGACTTCCTCCCTACCACAAAGCAGAGGTGGACATTCTACCTGTTGCGAGATGGTTTGGAGAAGAATTATTTACATATGTTAGGGTTTTTGGAAGTTTTGCTTCTCCTCATGTTTTATCTTTGTATGTCCCTGATAAACTCATCGCCCGAGAAATTGCTTATCAAAACTGCGGAGAAGGAGGTTTGACTAAAGAGTTGAAAGACAAGAAGAAGACTATCTGGCCTCAATTTCCTGTGGCATGTGGGGCCTTTTCATTATTTGATGTTGGTCATGCATTTAAAGAAGTAAAAAATATTACATGTTTACATTTGTTCAAGTTTCCAAGAAGACCATTCGATCCATATGATGTTGTTAAAAATTTCACTACTGCAGTCAAGATAAGAGTGTTTTCTAAAGAAGAAGATTTGTTTGATGACATGTTCCAAGAAAAATGCACACTTAAAGAAATTCTACATTCGGCTCAAATACGGTTTCCTCCAGTGGAGTTTCAAGAATTCAAAATATATAGAGAAAGAAGGTTAACTACTATCCCTCTGGATAAATTGCGCTTGGAACCCATAAGGGAACCAACTCCTAGTGTCAGTCTCAGTAGAAGTTCAGGAACAAACAGGTCTAAGTCAAAGTCCGGAAGGGAAACCTCTGAACATTCTAAGAGTGAAGGGTCAGTAAAAGATACTGCCCAGTCTAAAGAACACTCACAGAAACATATTTCAACCTCTCCACAATTAAATATTCCCCCTCTCATTGTACAACAATCATCAGTCAGAACTAAATTGGATAAGGAATGGGAAACGTTCAATGATTTGATTAATATTGAAGCACAAAATACACAGACACCTGTGAGCAATGTACAGACAACAATAAATATAGTCACGGGAGTAACTAGCAATGTCTCAGAAAAAGAATATATTCCCATAACCCCATCTTCTGAACTAATGCTCAAGATAGAGGAAATTCCTCCTCTTGATGTATTCTACAGTCCACAACACAAGGCAGTGGTAAGAAGACAAAGGAAGAAAAGGAAATTAGAAAATGTGCCTTCTCATGATGCAGAACACCTAGATGTTCTATGGAAAGATCCTACTACTGATCCAACTGAAAATCTCACTAAATTATCTCAGATCACAGGAGCTTATGCCTCTGCAGCCATTGACAAAGCATCTGAGGTACAACAATTATTGAATGAGAAAGAAGATTAGATATAGGTCTTGCAACAACAACTGCAAGAAGCCAATGCTAACAGTGAAGCTCAGAAACAACTTGAAAAATTACAGCAAGATTTTCAACAAATGCAGATTGGATATCAGAACAGTTTGGCCGAAAAAGAGAAACAACTACAGGTTATGCAAGAGACGCACAAAGATGATCCCAAGCTCGTGGAATTTATCACAGAGTCTATTTCCTTAAATGACCAACTACTGCAACAACAAGAAATATTATGCCAAAGAATATTAGAATGGAACTCTTATTGTGAAGAAAGTGATAAAATCACTAATCATGTCGTAGATTTATGACATGATTATGATTTAACTGAAAAAAGAGTTAATGACTATTTGGCTTGGCAAAATACAGAAGAGGGGAAAAGAGCAGGTGCACCTACAATCAACGAAAATCACAAAGAAATACTTTTTAATCATTGGAATGCACAGATCAGGAAGGCAGAGCAAGCGGCAGAAGAAGCAGCCACAACAGCTAGCAGTATTATTGATTGTATAAATGAAAATTTACACAAGGAAAATCTGATCTCTGAAACTATTCCAGAATACCTACCAAAAGCACAGCAACTGCAGACAGACTGGAAACAGAAAGCCCAAGAAAAGGCAGAATTGATTAAAGGATTAACAAAGTTAAATTGGGATTCTTACTGGGCATGTCTGGTAAAACCACACAGCCAATGCATGACTCTCGAGTGTATCATCAATTCTACCGAAAAGATAGCGCCAGATCTTGCCAATTTCATCTTCACGGGACAGTTGAAATCTGAAGTTGGCCAGCCTATTCTTCTCAAATCAATGTTGAACGCTTGCAAGTCAAAAGAACACATTCATAGTTAGTTGTTAAATTTTAATTTTAGATTTAGTACTAGTCTTGCTTTATTTTTTGCCTAAAAATAGGACGGTCATTTAAACCGTATCCTATATTTTTGTAATAAATTATTTTTAGATTTAGTTAGTAGTATTTAAACCCTTCTCATGCATTTAGAGAATGGTCCTGAAATTTGTCAAAAACTTGTCCTCAGAACATGCACTTTTGCACCCTCCGAGGAGGTTTTGATGAATGAATGGAACAGGATTTATTGATATCTGCGTTTAATATCTGCTACTGATGAACTGCACTTCTGTACTCTTAGTGGATGTTGGATTGAGAAGAGATAAGTCATTATTGCTTGAAGCACATGATTAGAACTAGTTATAAATGGTACTTTTATCTCTTAACTATTTCTGCCTCTGTGTTAAAGTGATATTTATGTTCAGTTGTTTGTGTATTAACGCTTGAATGTTTGAGTTATCATTTGGCACTTTTGTACGGTGATAGCCACTTGTTTATGCTTAATGTATGAATAGCTTATTATGCGATATATTTTTCACAACTGTTTCGTCTAACTTTTTATACGAAGTGGTTTAACTTTATTGAATTATTTTCTTATAACAGTTGAATGATATTTATTACCAATTGCTATTTGAAATCATTTTAGATCGCATAAAGAAAAGATTACATCCAGGGTTAGTTTAGAATTAGATATTTCTGTTTAGTTAGAATACAATTTGCATGTTGTTAGATTAGAATTAGAATAAAAGAATTTCACTTAGGAACTTTCCTAGAAAGGAAATATCAATTCTCAACACACACACACACATATTGGGAAACTGGTCCCATTATCCCCAGTCGGACCCACTACACCAAACAGAAAAGGAGCTGCTAACCAAGGTTCGGACCGGGTGGGTATCCCTCTTGTTGTAGACCCGATTTTCGGGGCTTCAACACCTCCACAATGTCCCAAGGCTGAAATGATATCAATAGAGGTAACCTCAAACCAAGATTTTAGCTTGGTAGCTAGCCCTACCAAACCAGAGAGTTTTCTCTCTATGAAAATCACAACCAATGATTTGAATAGTACAAGAATGGATTTTAGGCTAGATAGTTCATCTCTAGGGTTTGATAGTTTTTAGTGTTTTTTGCTGGATAATGAGTGAATATCAAGGAAATAGGTCAAAACTCAAAGGTTCCAGTTGCAAGAGATATAAAGGAGCATGGTAGGCATGCTTTTGTGATAACTTTAGATTTGTGTTGTGTAGATTAATCCGTCTTGCGGACAAGACCGATCTCTCTAGTACAAAAGGTAACTAGCAACAAACAGCCAATTATACTAATCTCTCTCTAAGCATATAAGATTTATAAAAACACTATACGGGTGTGAGGCCTACCTTATGTCCAACGCTTGCTTGATTTTGTTGAAGTCCTTCCCGTGCACTGAAAGAACGTTCCTCGTATTATCTGCAATCACAAACAAGCAAAAAGATTAAGCAGCACCTGTATAATATAGACATTATTACAAATCATACTTATCATAATGATCAAGGAATTTATGAAATAAACCATGAATTGTGAGTTTAATGAGAGAAATGAGTATATTTGTATTAACTTTAAAGATAGAAAACCTTTACAACCTGTGCCTTGATGTTGTGCAGGTCCTCCTGGGGTCCGAAGCAGGAATCTCTTCTAATTTGACAAGCATTGCACTCTTTAAACCAACACAGATAGAGATGAGTGATTTAACCTCACAGAAAGTCTTAGTTAACTGAGTCTGAATCTCAACAGCATTTAACTTCAAATATCTTAAGCTTGAACTCCCTTTGAGGCTACCCAAGGCCTCTTTTATAGTGGAAAAGAGGAGGTTTCTTGTTCCAAATATGAAGGGATAGAATCCTCCTTCAAAGGGATTAGCTCCTTACATCAAGGGGTTAGCTCCATCAAGTGAGGGATGCATGAACCTTCTCAAAGCGTATCCATTCCCGAAAATTCCCATCTAGAATCTTCTAGAATTCATCTGAAATTCACTTTTTATCTTTACTTTCTCGCCTTTTTGTATTTTACAGAGGTCCGCACCCATTACACAAAGAACGTGCGGTATGGTTCCGCAGGCAGGCTGAGATTTAGGTGCGGGACCGCAGGGAATGCATAGAGAAAGTGCGATACCAATTCTTTAGGGGATTTTAGGGATTTTCTTCTGATTTTGAAGCTTGACATGAGGAGCTGGTATATTGGACTTGCAAAAGGAGGAAGTATGAGTAATAATGAGCTCATACAGTCAGCAGAATGTCAAGGTGACAGTTTTCAGTGTAACAAATTTCCCCCTAAAGTGCAAAGTCTGAAATAGAAGAAGCTGTAGTCTGTCATATATGAAGAGTGCAGTACTTTATCATTTCAAAGATCATCCTGTGGACACCCCAGTCGGTACCTGTAAAAACATTCAATGCAAAATATATACATGTATATGTCATCACTGATGTAGGCATTCCCATACTCAGATAAAAACTAACTATGAACTAACTGAAATCGTTCTGATACAGGAATGATTTTGAATACATCATAGTACAGATATATGTAGACACAGTATGGACGCAGCCATCTGTTTATCAATAGTCTACTGTATAGATGAAAACAAAATTCCTCGCAGCCTGGATGGTGGAAACTAGATCCGGGGTCTTGATTTCCGCATCTCGAACCAGTACGATTCTATCCATGTGAATGAATGTGTCGAAGTCGAACATGGTAGAAACCAATTGATTACCAGTCAATGATGTGAACTGTTAACAAGTGTGAGAGAAACCACCAGTAATGTCAATGGCTCTCAAAGTACTCAGTACAGTCCATGAAATGTGAATGAATGAGCTGAAGTCGAACATGTCACGGAGTCATTCGATCGAAGGTCATTGATGCAACCTGTCGTCGAAAGCGAGAAACCTGCCATTGAGGCATGCAGATTTCAAGGTACTGACGATTTTTGGATCAACTTCCTAGATAATGTGCTGATGTCGATAGAAAGTGATCTGTCGTAGGCAAGCCCACAACACGAAATCATAGATCAAGTTTTGAAAATATATTGGCAAGGACTGACTCAGGGATGGTCAATGATGGATGACAGATATTTTGCAGATGAATGGTTTTATTTGAACTGTTCTCTTGGACACATAACGACACTGCAGATGGCTTGGTGACAATTGACTCAAAGCTAATACCCAGAAACCGGCTGAAAATTTTCAATGTGGTTTGATTAACTGTTAAGCAAAGGATTTCCCAACCCGGGTGAATATAAGTGTCGTGTCCAAGAGTGGTCGACTGAGTTTTCGGACAATTTTAAAATACAACAAACATGCTCATTTTTCTCTCTTTTCCCCCACCAATTCTGGCAAGTACCTCTTTATTTTTGACAAGCTTGAGGAGGATAACATTTGCTTGGTTATAAGCTCACCCTTCGGGTGAGTCCAACTTAGTTTAAAATTCAAACCCTAAGAAGGAGTGGTTCGTTCCTATTGAAAATTAAACAGGTCCTTTACTGTTAAGTTTTAACGAGTCCAGTATAGGAGAAACTCGGTGTTTTTCAGTTTTAGGGAGTCAGAAGAAAAACTTAAGAAAACTCCATGGGTGTTCTTTTTCGTAAAATTTAGTCTCTCGAGCCCGAAAAAGGATAAAATAATGCGGGAGAGAACTCTATTGACCGTATTTAGTCAACGTATACCTTTTTCGTAAATAGTCCATTTCAGTCCGTAAAAGGGGTAAACTTATATTGAAGGGACGACTGTTCATTTACTTTAACGAGTTCGAATAGTCAAGTACTCGGCAATCTTTTCATATTTAGAGAGTCTGAAAAGGGCTTAAAAGAGAACTCCAAGGTTTCGCTTTTTCGTAAAATTTTTGAAAAAGTCCGAAAAAGTGATAAAAGTATGCTCTTTGTTGAAAAACGATCATTTCACCTGAAAAATCCTGTTTCTGCACAAAAACTCAAAACATTACACATACCTGTTTAAGATAAGTAAAAATGCTTTCAAAAATACCCCTTTTAAAGTGAAAAATAAATAAATTAACAATTCATTCATTCGAAAAAACTTATAAAAAGGACTTTTTCTATTTCATTTTTACCGTTCAGTTGCAGAGTGAAAAGTAAAAAGCTTTTGGATAAAAAAGTTCCCGTGAAGATTCTGGAAAATTCAACCGTTGGAATCGAAAATCGTCAGCCCCAGGTAATCCACGACCTCCTTATCTTGTTTTTTATCCGTTTGAAATTCATTTTTAGGCTTTAGTTTGATTTTTTAGGGCAAAAATTGGTTCAAAAATGCGCCCGCGGGGTCCGCAGGTGAGACACAGGTTACCTGCGGACCCCGATTTTTTCTGAACGGGAAAAAATCGAGGGTACCGCACCCGGCACACATCTCGCGTGCGGAGCTACGCTCTGTTTACAAAGAACGGGTGCGGTACCCGCGCGGTCACTTTTAAAACACGGTTTTCTCATTTTTCTGCCAAAATTTTTCAAATGAAATCATTCTAACTTGCCTTATTTTGTGTTGCAGGATTAACAAGATGCTTATTTGGCGAGAAAGAGAGCATGAGGAAGTGGATGAAGCCGTCCTGCTCCATTTGCCCACACAAAGGGCATTAAAAGCATGCTGCTTATACAAATTCTGGGCCATCTCTGGCATGAGGGCACAAGTGGAACTCTTAACATTGTTGGTAGACAGATGGCATGTGGAGGACCAGTGTTTCTTCATTGGTGGACACCGGCTCGAAATTGAGCTGGAGGATATATACTTTTTGACTGGTTTGTCCAAGAGGGGCGAACATGTATCCTTGTTTGGGACTAGGCCAGGTGGCCAGACTGTCGCTAGTCTTCAACTCAAATTTTGCAATGATCAGGCAAATCCTCGGGACAAACGAATTGACATAAAACATATCATCCGTCCTGAGTTGAAAGTTATAGCATTCACTGTTACCAAACTGTGTGGGAGCGCCGCGCTTCATGTGGCTACTGGTTCCCAAATGCGTGTTGCAGTGGACTGTTTTCGCGGCACCATCTTCAACTGGTGCGAAGCTGTGTTGGCCAATATAAAAGGCCAACTTACCAGAGCAAAAACCGGGAAACTAAATAACTTTGGATATGGTTCCATTGTCGTTTCTTTTGCTTTGGAGAGGATTCCTCAGTTAGCTCCACAGAGTATTTCAGTTGATGCCGGTCGACCTCGAGAACCGAGAATGGTTCGCTGGTCCGCGCTGATGGCTCGTCATGCTATCGAGGGCACTGAGATTGTACGATTCCCTGCTTCATATTTTCGTTGGCTGGATCGCCAAGTTTTCATGATAGAAGATTTTCCGTATGCCGAGATGGATTTCCGCGGCGACAGGGAGATGTCTCTCCCTGCAGGGGAATAATGGGATGATTCAGGTAAAACATTTTTCAACGTTTGCTAAGTTCTAATTTTTTTTAGTTTTTTATCGTCTTAGAAAACTAATAACCAAAATTTTTTCTTAAATACAGATGTGGGTCCACAACGACCGGCTCATCTCCAACCTTTCGAGAGGAGACAACCAGTTGCGCCCGTACCAGCCCCAGCAGACCAATCAGTAGAGATTTTGACTGATTTGGAGCATCATCTAGAGCGCTTGACTCTAGATATACCAGAGACCAACATAGATGACATCCCTTTCAGGCTACAAAGATATGTGATTGGAGTCCCAGGACCTTTCAGGAGGTTCCTATGCAGGGTGGCCCGAGCAGTTGTTTCCTACCGAGATCATCATCAGTGATGGGATGATCGTGTAGACTCATTTTTGTACTTTTGTATTATCATTTTTGCCGATCATAAGGTGTTTCCAACCTATGATCGAAGACGATGTATATTTTTTTGAACACACTCTTATGATATATATCACTATTTTGACGGCTATCTGTGTACATATGTGAATGTTGTTTTTTTTACTGCTTTTAATTTTTGCAAATGTCTATTTATCATACTAGAAGCAATTGAATCTGCTAATGTATTTAAATGTCTTGGAATATGCTGATATTCAATGTAATCAAACTCACGTTCCAAGAGACGAACTCTCAAAAACAACCGTAATAACACTGGATTTCTAATGGTATAAACCCTGTTAAGTTGTAATACAACAAGTTCAGAATCCAACCTTACAATCAAACTCCGAATTCCAAATGATATGGATTCAGACAATAACTCAATCACTGCACTATACTCGGCAATGTTATTTGTTGTTTGACCAAGACTTACCCCATGCATGGATACTAACTCATCAGAGGGTGAATAGATAACCCAAGTTGCGGAAGAAATGTTCCGTGTACTACGACAAGCACCATCAGCAAAACCAATGTAGGTTTGAAGAGACGTCGACATCTGCAATATCAAGAGTAAAACTCAGATAAGCAATCATAGTGACAAAAACACACTTCTAAACTAGGCACACTTTTCTAATCTAAAACACACCAGCAGTAAAGAAAATCTAAACTAACAAAAATCTCCACACCTCGTTTAAGCGTAATATCGCTTTAGATAAAGCCCATTTCTAGGTTTATCCAAAGGGACACCGTCAAAATCTACTAACTCATAGGCCCCTTTTGCTAACTTTCGTTTCACAATGTAAGGACCATGCCACATAGGCACGAATTTTCCAGCTCCTAGCTTGTCGTTAGCTTGATCATAAAGTAAAACTAGGTCTCCTTCTGAAAAAATTCGAGGGGTCACATTTCTATCATACTGAGCTTTTATCCTTTTAACATGAGCCTCGTTTGCTATTGCAGCATTTCGTCGATTCTCATATAATTGGGCCAAGTACAAGAAACGTTTCTCCTCTTCAGACGTAGCTGGAAGTAATTCTACGGCTAATTTTAGTGACGGTATTTCGCATTCAATTGGCAGCACAGCTTCCAAACCGTAGACCAGTTGAAAAGGAGTGAAACCCGTTGATGTTTTGACTGAGGTTCGATATGCCCAAAGCGCTGAAAATAACATGGAATGCCAATTCGTCTTATGAATACCAATAATTCGTTTTATCATGGTGACTAAAACTTTATTAATGGCTTCAACCAGACCATTTGCTTGTGGATAGTACGGAGTGGAACTATCATGGCGTAGGCCAAGTTGTTCTGTTAATTCAGTCATCATTATATTCCGAAAATGGCTTCCATGATCCGTAATAATAGCTTGAGGAACACCGAACCTAGCAATTATGTGATTAAATACGAATGTTGCAGCAGTCTTTCCGTCAACTGAATATGTAGGCATCGCCTCGGCCCATTTCGTAAAATAATCTACTGCGAGAATAATATAGGCATGCCCCCCGGCCGAGTGAGGGTTACATGTGATAAAATCGATACCCCATTTTGCGAATGGACCAACAGAAATTATAGGGTGAAGAGGAGCGGGTGGCGCGCGCATTTTTCTATCAAAAATTTGACAGTTGTGGCATTTCCGAACCGCATAAATGCAATCTTTAAATAACGTTGGCCAGAAATAACCTGCACGCAATATCTTTTGGGCAGTGGCATACCCAGACATATGACCGCCACATGCTCCAGAATGACAGTCATTTAGCACCTTTTCAGCTTCTTCATGAGTTAGACAACGTCGGAAAACAGAATCCGCTCCTCGTCGATAAAGAGTATCACCAATGATATTATATTGTTGGGATTGGAAGCGTATTTTCCGTCGCTGAGTTCGTGAAATTTCGGGCCGAAAAGATTGGGTTTGGAGATACACAATAATATCCCCATACCACGGATCAAGTGTACTGATAAGAAACAAAGATTCGTCCACAATGGACTCTTCTGCCACTGTTTCAATATCAGTAGAGGGGAAATCACACATCAGTTCCGCAAAAACCAAAGATTTCTTTGCCTTGGATTTTTCAAATTCCAAGTCAAATTCTTGCAGGATAACTATCCATTTAGAATACTTGCCCCCTAGCAATTGTCTGGTCAAAATATACATCATAGGGTTGCAATCAGAAATTACTGTGGTTTTACGTAACAAAATGTAATGTCTAAAACGTTGGACAGCTTGAACAGCTGCCAAGGCCAATTTCTCCACATGTGTGTATTTGATTTCAGTCGGATTCAAATTTCGACTAAGATAATAAATCACATGTTCATTGTGAGATTCATCTTCCTGAACTAGTACCATCCCAATAGTGGAATGAGAAGCAGCGAGATACAAAATGTAATCTTGGTTGTAGTTGGGAGGATGCAATAACGGTGCATGGGTCAACGCGTGTTTAAGTGCATTAAAAGATCGATCAGCGATCTCATCCCAAAAGAACGGAATGTCCTGTTTCAACAACCGGGTAAAACCCTTTGCGAGCTCGGCATAGTTCGGAATAAACCTACGTAAAAAGTTTGCTTTCCCCTGCAAACTTTGGAGTTGGCGTAATGTCGAAGGAGGAGGCAATTTAACGATAGCTTCAACCTTCGAAGGATCGACGCGAATGCCTGATTTCGAAACAACAAATCCCAGTAAACGACCCGATTCTACGCAGAAAACACATTTATGCGGATTCAACCTTATCCGATAATGCCGACATCTCATAAAAATTGCTCGTAAATGAGTGGGATGATCGGCCCTACGTAATGAATGAGCAGGTAAATCATCGAGATATGGCTGAAAAATGTGTTTAATGTCATGAAATGCATAAGACATAGCCCGTTGAAAAGTTGCTCCAGCGTTCTTTAGTCCAAAAGGTAGTTTACAATAGGCAAACGTTCCCCACGGACAAATGAAAGCTGTTTTAGGTTGATCTGCAGGGAGTATGTTTATTTGATTATAGCCGGAAAAACCATCCATAAAGGAGAATAGTTCACTACCAGCACAATCGTCGATTATCTGATCGATATAGGGAGTTGGATAATTTTCTTTTGGACACGCTCGATTAATATCCCTATAATCGATACATACTCTTATTGTTCCTTGTTTTTTAGTAACAGGAACAATATTCGATACCCAATCCGTTAAGGGACTTGGATAAATGAATCCTGCTCGAAGTAATTTTTCAACTTCAGTTTTTATAGCAGCAGCTTTTCTAGGATGTATTTGACGTAATCGTTGACGAACAGGTTTAGCATCCGGGTAAGTCTTAATCTCATGTACTACGATTGATGGATCGATTCCTGGCATTTCTTCATAAGACCAGGCAAACACGTCACGGAATTCTTGAAATAGGGCTTTATAAGTCTGAATTTCTTCGTCTGAACAACAAGCACCTATATGAATGTTTTCAATTATTCCTGTTTTTACTGAAATGTCAATTGGAACCGTTCTAGATATATTTTCCAAATTTAACTCAGAATCAGGATTTTTCAATGGATTCTGAGGTTCCTTGGCATATTCAACAGTAAAAATTGAAGCGAAATCATTTTCAAAATGATCTAATTCAGGTAAGAATGAAGACCTGTGATGGAGATCTTCCCATGGTAAATCATCAACAGACAAAAACTCACGAATTTGCTCATCTGAATGAACAGTTTCAGGAAATGTCGTTGCATCTGAACTAGAAATAGAAAGCGATTCCTCTTGGATCCCATTCATTGGATCGATTTCGGTTGAAGAGGGGTTGGAAAAATACTGTACAGCCTGGTACGCAATTTCAAATGGACTCAAAGGCATCGCGCCATCAAATGAGTCTATCTCGGATTCAGAAGGAATAATCCAAGGATCATCAAACATAACTGTGTCTGACGAAATCATATGAATAGTTGCAGTAGAAGACGATACGTTAGGAGGAGGAAAGGAAAAAATTCCTAGAAAACCGGAATCTTTAACCAAACCTACTCCAACATCCTTATAAGGGATAGTCGTTTTACCAACATGCTGGATTGTTTCTGTAGAGGCTGGGTCAGACGAAAAATAAGTTAACTGATCTATTGTTACGATCCTTCCTTGATATGGAAATTTTATAAGTCGAAAGACCGAAGAGACAACAGCAGTCATAGCATAAGACCAACTACGACCCAGTAGAAGGTTGTAATCTAGAGGGGCATCAACCACCTCCACATCTAGATTAACAATTTTCCCTTCAACCCTTATGGGTAAATCCTGCAAAATACCATAAGGTTGAAAACCTCGACCATCAAAAGCTTTTAGAATCGTCGGAGATTGGTTAAGTGTAGGAGAACCAAGAGATTTCCAACACTGAAGCGACATAATACACGTTGAAGCTCCTTCATCAATCACAGTCCGAAAAATAGGTCTGTTTTTTACTAACACTGGAATCTGGAAAGCCATTTGGTGAGGAAGACGCGGTGTACTAGTTTCTAAATCGAAGATTATAAGGTTAGAATCCTGAACATCAACAGCTCCTATGGCAGACAATAATAATTTACGCTGTGCTGGACACGATTGCAGCACTTCCAAAGCCAACATTGCTGAAGGAGAAACAGCTAAATCTTCAACAATGTTGTAATTCTGAGCAGCTCTCGCATGTGAATTAAAAGCTGATTTACGAAGAACACCTTTAGCGGGCGGTTTGATTATCAAGTCTGGATTTTGTTTCTCGATCTGTAGCGGACCGGAAACAGGAGGAGTTGTATTTGATGTATTCGCATTAGAAGACTCTCCTTCTTTGCCATCAACGGGATTCTTAGAACCATAATCTTGCGATCGCGTCGCAACCCTTACATGAGACATCATCATAATAGGCTCTTCTAAAGTAGTCGAGGAAGAACCAATCATCTTACTATCTTGAATTGGAAAAGGATCCTTCAAGACAGCAGGTTGTTGCAATCCTTTAACGAGTTTCGTAACTTCCTCTCGATATGGACATTCTTTTGTGAAATGATCTTGTTCACAAATGAAGCAAGGATAGCGAGGTTTACGTTTCTCGTCATTGGATTCTTCTTTATCTGTTTTCTCTTTCGAATTTTTCTTGTTTTTGTTCCTCCCCTTCTTTTTACCACCGGATTTTGATTTTGCCGTAGATGTTTCAACGACATGAATATCGGCAGAAACTTCTTGAGAGGATTCTCCTTTCGGGGAATCAGGTAAAGTTATTATTGGAGAAGAATTCTTTGAGGATTTCTTCTTACTTTTAGAACTAACTGTACCAATCATACCGTCAGCGGCATGAGACCCTGAAGGAGCAGCAGCTATTTGACCTTGTTTGGGTAGATCGGGAATTTTCTCATGTAGAGTACCTGACTGCGTATAGACGAGGTCAAGGTACTGAGCCTGAGCAATTACTTTCTCTTCAGTAACAACACCAGCCTTAGCTACATCTTCAGTGATCTTGGGCAATAATGATTTTACAAACCATTCTGCCAAAATTTGATCCGGAATATAAACCTTCACTAAACGTCATCTACGTCGCCACTCATGAATATGATCAGAAATATACGTGGACGTAGATTGTTTTAGCGAAGTTAATAATTCTGTGCCATTGTCGTATCTGACAGGCAACTGGAAATGAGTTAAGAAGGATGTTGCTAACTGACTGAAATTATGAAACGAGCCTCGTGGCAACTCAATGTACCATTTGGCTGCAAGACCTATGAGGGTTCTTTGGAAAAGACGTAAGCGAATCGAATCATCAATAATCGAATTAGATGCACACCAAAGGTGATAAGTCATAACATGATTTGATGGATCCTCTCCCGACTTACCTTCAAATTTCGGTATATCACTAGGCAACTTATGAGGCATTGACGGCCAGTTCTGATAATAGAAAATAGGATCATTAGTAAGGCGCGTCAAATCTGGTAAGTCCAAAGTTGCGATGAACGGTAACTGATGGTTAGGGTCACGAAAACCTTGAGAAGCCAAAGCAGATCCAGGAGGTAGATACCCAGGATAACTAGGAATCGGATTAGCATTGGGTATCGTATAACCTCCCGGATAACCAGGATGAATCGGACCATACTGAGGTTGTTGATAAGTATAACCAGGGTATGGCTGATAGCTTGGATTCTGAACATAGGGACCGTATTGCGGCTGTCCTTGGTACGGTTGATAAGTAAATTGAGGTTGACTTGTAACAACTGTACTTGTACCGGCTTGTCCTGCAGGCATCTGAACTGTAGTCTGAGCTGAAGGTCCTGACTGAGGTACAGAGACTTGAGGGATTTGCACGGATACCGAGATAGCCGAACTCGGGGCTACAGATACTCCAGAAATAGGTGTAACAGGTTGAACAGACATTGCAGCAGTTACAGCAGTTTGGGGCGGAGTCTGAGGTGTACTAGGCCCAGTCTGCTGAACTGAACTAGGTGCGGGAGTTTGAATAGCTGGCTGAACAGGTTGCTGGGTTGAACCAGAAACCAATGGCTGACCAGGTTGATAAGGTAACTGCACAGTAGGCTGCAAAGGCTGTTGATATTGGGACGGATCCCACACCATCATTCCGGGGTATTTTCCCGTAGAAGGTTGAACGTAAGGACCAAAACCTGGTTGAACGTAGGGTTGATAATAAGGTAAAGTTCCGGCTCCTTGAACAGATGGTTGACCAGAAGGCTGTTGGTAACCTTGCATTGGGTACTGCCCTTGAGGGTGATAACCTTGAGGCACGTACTGAAGTTGGGGTTGTTGAGGACCCTGAGGAGCATATTGAGTTTGGGGTTGACCTTGAGGAATGTACTGTCCTTGAGGTTGATAACCCTGAGGTATGTACTGTCCTTGGGGTTGCCCCCCAAAATAATATGGATCCACGGTTCGTCCTGGGAAAAAGCTACCTTGAGGTTGTGCCCCGGGTGGTAACTGACTACCTTGAGGTTGCCCCCCAGGCGGTAATTGACTACCCTGAGGTTGCCCCCCAGGCGGTAACTGAGTTCCCTGAGGTTGACCCCCAGAAGGAAACTGATTGCCTTGAGCTTGAGGATTAGGAATGTTACCAGACATCATATAAACTTGCTCTGCGTTCGACGTTTCAATTTTAAGTCCACCAAGACCAGATGATAACACATTTTCGATAGGTTGAGGAGCTGCTCCTGAGAAAGTACCAGTCAAAGACTGATATCCCGTAGGAATAGAAGGACCACCATGGAAAAAAAGATTCAGGCGTTTGCGAAAACATGGATGACTCTCCAGCCATAATAGATGACGGATAATAACCTCTGGGCGTAGGATGAAAAGGAACTCGAGGTGGATAAAAAGCAAGACCCGGATTCTCTAAAAAATCAGTTAAAGAGAGATACCAGGGATTAGTTCGAATAGGGCTGTAGAAAATAGATTCACGCTCCCTAAGATTTAACGATTGAGGGGAGTTGGGAAGAGATATGTCTTCGTCTGGATTAGTAAGTTCTTCTATAGAAATTAGTCCAGAAGGAAGATTTTCAGTAACTATATTTCTTACCCTAGGTGAACCTGGATCGCTAGAAGTTGGTGAGATAAATCCTGAGGACGTTTCTAACACAGAAGATTCAGTTTCAGGCTCAGAGATTTCAGGTTCGTCAGATAATTCTCCAGTAGGAGAAATATTTTCAGTGACTTCAGAAACTGAAACCGGTTCTTGAATATATTCTGTTGTAGGAATTTGATGATCGGGATGTATCACAATAGCAGAGCTTTCAGCTTCTGTTGATCTAAGTCTACGGCTACTGTGTGGTACCAGAGCTCGAAGCCCTTCAAGATGACCTGGTGTAAATTCAGGGGGTTTCCCTTGTATTCTCCGGGATTGTCTCGGTAATTCCGCCACGATGAAAAATTATCTAATCACACGCAGACAAAGAAAAATTTCAATGAAAACACCTAAAGTCTCTAAGAAACAAACAATTGAATCACTCGCTTAAAAAATCTAAGAGTTCAAACCACACACAAACAAGTAACTTTCCGTACTAAAATCACTAGTTGGTGATGAAATCCAACTTAGTAGAGTTTTAACACGGAAAGGGCGGTTGGAACAGTTACCCCGACAACCTGCTTAATGAAACAGACTGGCACAAGTTTCTTCACATAACCATCTCGAGTGAAGAGAACCCCCCAGAGAGTCCAAGTGAGTCTAGTCGACGTCTGTTCCAGGTACAGAGGGATCTTCCATCCACCGTCACCTTAGGAAAGAATCATAAAGATTATGGCCTCTAAGGTTACCAACTGAAACAAATATACCTGGGGGAACAGTCTACGATCCGACACACACGCAAGGGCAGAGTAACAAAGCTCAATCCCCTTGAAGGCTCCATGAACAGAATCCAAGGTTTACCGACAAGTGACCCCTGGCTCCTCGACAATGGTCTATCCGAGGTTTACCGTTTTTAATACGTGCGTATCTTCTATCGTTCCCAATGAGGAAGGATTGATTACCCCACTGGTTCAGATATGATCTCGTGCTTAACTCCTTTAAGAGGAGCTTCCCAGAGCATACATGCAACAACTGGAATTCTTCCTACCGCTAGATATATCTACTTGTTTGTTTTATCTATCTTGGAGAGTTAATTACTCCCTACTCCAAGATACTAGTCTAAGCTATGTTGGTGATGAGAGCCCTAGAAATAAAAAGATTACTAGATGAATTTTATTTAAGCGTTACTTTTAAGGGTTGTTTCTTAAGTCAAAAGGTGCGGAAATGAAACTTTGTATGATGTGAAGACTCGACTTCCAAAAACACTAAAATGCACCTATGATGATATTCAATTCTTTTTCTTTCAATGAACTTTCTATCTAAAGAAGAGTTAGAGAATGCAACCTTTAAATTCCTTCTTCAAACATGAAAACTAATTGAAAGAAACTATTTTGTCTTTTCAATAAACTATCAAAGCTCACAAGAAAAACTCTTTTCTTTTCCAAACAAGAAACTACAAAACAATTCTCTTTCGAAAGAAATCTACAAAAATTAAAACTATTCAAAACTACAAAGACTAATCTTAAGAACTAATCTAAATTGAGTAAAAGCTTTTTAGAGTTTTTTTTATGAATGTTTCTCTTAGTTGTTCAGCAAACTAAGAATCTATTCGTTCAGATAACAAACAGATCAAAAAACACTCAAAATATGTTTTTCAAAACACTCAAAGAATAAATGAAATTCAAAACTTTGAAGCAAGTTCTTTCGAAGATTTGCAAAGAAATCAAAAGGCTTAATTTCTCAATCTAGGATGTTTTCACAATGAGGTCGGATTCAAGAGACAAAAAGAGATCTATGTGATCTGAGATACTGCAAATTGTCAAAAGTTCGAATCACCACAAAGACCAAGCAAGAAAAACAATCCAATTGGCAAAATCTTCTAGAAAATCATTCAAAACACTAACACTGTTGAAGTTCATACACAATGAATTCTTGATAGACACAATAACCAGTCTGGGCAGAAACCAAAGATCTAAAAATTAACCAGAAAAAGAAACCTAGAAATTTTCTAAAATTTTTACAGGGTCCGCATGTAAGCAGTGTTGACAGGTGCGGTCTCGCACTGTATTCTATAGAGAATGTGCGAAACTGCCCGCACTGTCAAAGTTATGCAGAGTGCGGTCCTAGCAAAAATTATAGAAAAACTCAAAACACTTCTAAATTTTCAAAAACAGAAAAAATTTAAAGTACCCAGACAGATGTGAATCAATCAAAAACCAGAAAAAAAAATGTTTTCTCAAGTCAAAAATCAAAGAGAACCAAGAACAAACAAGTTCTTCCCCAGTGGAGTCGCCATTTTGTTGTGTAGATTAATCCGTCTTGCGGACAAGACCGATCTCTCTAGTACAAAAGGTAACTAGCAACAAACAACCAATTATACTAATCTCTCTCTAAGCATATAAGATTTATAAAAACACTATACGGGTGTGAGGCCTACCTTATGTCCAACGCTTGCTTGATTTTGTTGAAGTCCTTCCCGTGCACTGAAAGAACGTTCCTCGTATTATCTGCAATCACAAACAAGCAAAAAGATTAAGCAGCACCTGTATAAACATTATTACAAATCATACTTATCATAATGATCAAGGAATTTATGAAATAAACCATGAATTGACAGTTTAATGAGAGAAATGATTATATTTGTATTAAATTTAAAGATAGAAAACCTTTACAACCTGTGCCTTGATGTTGTGCAGGTCCTCCCGGGGTCCGAAGCAGGAATCTCCTTTACTTTGACAAGCATTGCACTCTTGAACTAAGACAAATGGAGATGAGTGATTTAACCTCACAGAAAGTCTTAGTTAACTAAGTCTAAATCTCAACAGCATTTAACTTCAAATCTCATAAGCTTCCACTCTCTTTGAGGCTACCCAAGGCCTCTTTTTATAGTGAAAGAGAGGAGGTTTCTAGTTCCAAATATGAAGGGATAGAATCCTCCTTCAAAGGGATAAGCTCCTTACATCAAGGGGTTAGCTCCATTAAGTGAGGGATGCATGAACCTCTTCAAAGCGTATCCATTCCCGAAAATTCCCGTCCAGAACCTTCTAGAATTCATCTGAAATTCATCTTTTTATCTTTACTTTCTCGCCTTTTTATGTTTTACAGGGGTCCGCACCCATTACACAAAGAACGTGCGGTATGGTTCCGCAGGCAGGCTGAGAGTTAGGTGCGGGACCGCAGGGAATGCATAGAGAAAGTGCGATACCAATTCTTAGGGGATTTTAGGGATTTTCTTCTGATTTTGAAGCTTGATATGAGGAGCTAGTATATTGGACTTGCAAAAGGAGGAAGTGAGTAATAATGAGCTCATAAATTCATTGAGAATGTCAAGGTGGCCGAGTTTTCGGTGTAACAATTTGGTCGATGCGGTGTAGGTTTTGAAGGAGAAAGAAGATCAAAATGAGCATGTATACCATGAATTCATTAATCAAGAAGATAAAACACACAAACATGAGATTCCTAATAAAACAAAGCTTAATCAAAATTTTTTTGTTTAAAACCTCTTAGGAAAATCACTGAAGATCAAATAGATGGTAAGGAGACTAGTTTATCATTCATGTAAATCTATAACAAAGATAAGCATTATAACAAACTCACAACACAAGAATTCCTGAATAATAACTGCAACTGTCGTTTGATTTCTTGTAAAAATGATGAAGTACAAGATACAAGGCTTTCACCCTCTGATTTCCAACCTTTATATTGACTAAAAACCACATACATATAGACCAAAATCAACTTCCTCTCTCTTAGGGGTCGAATCCCTCAGTGTAGAAACAACTTACATGAATTTCTCAACAAAATCCTAATGACTAGGGAAGTTAAAACAAATCCTCCATATAGACTTTGATTGACCTGCTTCTCATCAATGAGATCCAAAATTACACCAAAATGACTCTAACAAGCCCATTTACCTTCTATTACATCAAGTCAACACGAAACTAGAGAAATTACATCATAAAACTAAGATTAACTGAAGAAAACCTCGAAAATTGCACTAACAGGGAGAGGTTTTGGCCCTGGCTTGAAAGCCTAAACATTGTGTCTCTTGCGCATTTGATAATTGACTTGATGAAGAACATAATAATCTAACGAAGATAAAATATAAGTGAAAGAATCATAATGAAATCACAAGTAATTATTAAGGAAGATAAATTTTTAATAAAAGCCTTAATTTCTCAACATGGTATCAGAGCTAAGGTGTTGAAGTCAAGAAAGGGCAGTTTAACAAGAAGACA